>ML818523.1:0-13804 GCA_009831015.1 Picea engelmannii | reverse complement strand
TTACCCTTGGCAGAATGGTGGTATAACACTTCCTTTCATACTGCAACAAAAATGACACCATTTATGGCACTTTATGGATACCACCCTCCTTCCGTCACTTCTTTTCTAAAAGAAAAATCTAAGGTTCAAGCAGTGGAAGATCACATCGAGAATCAACAAGAAGTTCTTCAAATCTTAAAGGACAACCTGACCATGGCACAAAATCACATGAAACAACAAGCAGATCAACATTGCAGTGAAAGAAGTTTTGAAGTTTTGAAGTTTATGTCGGCTTGCTCACTAACCCTTAATTAGGGTATATTAGATTAGTAATGTTATTTTATTTATGTCGGCTTTAGGCCATTAGTTGTAATTATACCTCCTAGTCTCCTATATATACCAAGGAGACATTTTCATTTTGAATCATCTTGGAATTGAACATTTAAGTGGGGTAGAAGGAGGTTGCCCCCTCGAAGAGGCTTATTATCTTAAATTATCTCTTTTTCCAGGCCTTGAGTACTTTTCCTGAGGTTTTTATATGCTATATTGATGTTTGGTTCTTAACATTGTTCCAGCTAATCCAGTTGATATCCCTAGAGATATTGAAGTAGGTAATAAAAGGCATGCTTGGGATTAAAATACTCTGTAGGAGGCAGAGGGACATGCATCCCCTCAAGGCACATCCCGAGAGAGAAAGAGACCACAAAGATTTTCGAGCTAATTTTTATCCATGAGCCACATCATTGATTCTGAGCCTTCTTGTCATGGAGAAGCGACAGGTGAGTAGGTATGGAAAGATGCCATGATAGAAGAATATCAGTCCATATTGAATAATGATGCATGGGATATTGTTTCGAGACGAGAAGGGAAGTCTGTAATGAATTCCAAGTGGATCTATAAGATCAAGCATGCAGCTGATGGAAGTGTCGAGAAATACAAAGCGAGATTTGTATCCAGAGGACTCTCACACGTAGAGGGAGTTGACTATGATGAGACATTTTCTCCAGTAGCCCAATACACTTCCATCCGTACTATCATTGCACTAGATACATCCATGAGTTGGAAACTACATCAAATGGATGTAAAGACAACTTTTCTCAAATGGTGAGATTGAGGAAGAAGTTTATATCAAGAAGCCAGAAGGATTCGTGATACACAACGAGAAATCTCATGTGTGCAGGTTGAAGAATACACCATGTGCTTGGTATGAGAAAATGGATGGATTCTTGATGATTTTGGGTTTCAACAAGAGTGCTACTAATCCGAACCTGTATTATCATATTGTTGGTAACGAGTGCCAAATCTTGGTCCTGTATGTGGATAAATTATTCCTCACCAGTTCAGAAAGACTTATTGCTGACTGCAAGCAAGCATTGACTTCTGAATTCGAGATGAAGGATCTGGGTATGATGCACTACTTCTTGGGACTAGAAGTATGGCAGAGGATTGATGAGATTTTCCCGAGTCAAGGAAAATATACAATGGAGATATTGAAGAAGTTTCGTATGAAAGAGTGCAAATCCATGCCTACACCAATGGTGATGGATTTGAAGAAAATGAATGATGCTTCTATTGATTCAGGCGAGATTGATCCATATTTGTATCGACAACTAATTGGATCATTTATGTATTTGGTTAACACCAGATATGATATATGCTATGTAGTGAATGTACTTAGTCAGTTCATGAGTTAGCCATGACAGATTCACTGGATAGCAGCGAAGCATGTATTGAGATATCTACGAGGCACATTTGGATATGGCCTGAGATATGCCTCTAGTGTAGACTTGAGTTTGCAGGGATATGCTGATTCAGATTGGGCAGAGAGCGCAGTGGGCCAAAAGAGAACATCCAGTTGTTGTTTTACCTTGGGGTCTGCTATGGTTTCCTGGTGTAGCAGGAAACATAGCTTTGTGTCCTTGAGTACTGCAGAAACATAGTATATAGCATTGAGTGTGGTAGTCCACGAAGCAGTGTGGCTTTGCAAGCTCCTGACAGATTTATTTGATCATGAGATGGATCCTACCATTATTCATTGTGATAACCAGAGCTATATGAATCTATCTGAGAACCCTATATTTCACGATAGATCGAAACAAATTGAGATAAAATATCATTATATTAGAGACATGGTGCAGAGGAAAGTAGTACACGTGCAATACCTTCCTACACGAGCAAATTGCAGATATCTTCACCAAACCACTTGCCAAGATGAAGTTCAAGTACTTTTGTGAGAGACTTGGTGGAGAATGCCTCCTTATCTGAGAGGGAGTGTTGATGATTATAGCTTCATGAGACATCCTACAGGACACAGACTGAGTGAGTCGGCCCGTGAGAGAGCCCATGAGTTGGGTGTGCCCATGATATGGGTGTGTCCTTTGAGATGAAACAATGTGTATACCCCAGTGAGGGGTGAAGGTGCCCATGTGATGGGTGTATCATTCTCCTCTGTGTAGAGAGTTGAGACGATGTGGTAGTCCAGATGATTCTCCTGTGAGAGTCAGTGAGATAGAGATATATTGAGTAGGACGTCCCTGTGGCTGAGCACAAGTGGACGTGCCCCTAGTGGCTGAGCACCAATGGGTGTGTGTGTAGATGATTCTCCTGTGAGAGATAGAGATCTGTTGAGTAGGATGTCCCTATGGCTGAGAACAGGTGGACGTTCCCCTAGTGGGTGTGTGAGATCCATCGCTATATTGTCTAAGAGTAAGATTTACCTGTAACCCTAATTGTGATGTAAAGGGTACATGCCAACCCCACCATAAAGTGAAAGATAATTAATGTAAAAGATAATTAATATTGTGATTATTAATTATATTATGAGTTATTGAGGCTGGCCTTGTTTTTCCAATAGACACCACTATTGATGTGTCCAGTCCAGTATAAAAAAAGCCGATTTCCCCATTGAGGAAACACAACACACATGTGATTTTGGAAATTTCAGCAAGTACATATTCTAGGACTGAAGTGCACACCTCTTTTGGGCGCTAGCTTCTTGGTTTTGGAGAGAACCCTTTTTTGTGCTAGGTCTATGGTGTGGGAGGTCTTTCTCTTGAGAATATAGAAAAGGATTGTTGGTTTTTCTTCCCTTGTTGAGAAGGGTTTCCCAGGATATTTCTTGTGTTCTTGTGCATGGTATTTCTTCTTGTGATCTTGGTTATTGAAGCAATTGTGAATGGTGTAGCTTCATTTGTTTACGGTTCAAGTAAATGCTAAAAATGAAATAAACCTCATGGTTGAGCCTAACATAGTGAAAATTTAATAGTCCGTTCCAAAAACGTTTTGGGTTGAGGCAGTGTTCATAATAGTATACCTTTTGAATATATCTCCCACAATGGCAATGAAGAAGAAGACCTCACAGGAAGCATGGTTTGGAAGAAAGCCCAAAGTAAGTCATCTTAAAGTATTTAGTTCAACTACCTACACTTGGATTCCAGTCAAGAAGAGAACTAAGTTAGATACAAAGAGCAAGAAGTTGATGATTACAGAGTACACTGACACTCATAAGGCTTACAAGTTGGTTGATACTAACAACGATAAGGTGAGCTTCAACAAAGATGTTGTTGTTGATGAGGAGGTTGGCCCTTTCCAAAATTTTCCTTAGTTTTGAATTACTGAGAAGCAAGAAGTGGCCGAGGATTCAAGTGTCAAGCTTCAAGTAGCTCCACCTGAAGGGGGGGGGGGAAGATTCCAGGCATGAGGAGTCTCATAGACTAGTAATTTATGATCCAGATATAGGTGGCCCAAGTCACGGTGGAAATACTGACTTGGATGAGGAATATCCCAAGAAGAGATCCAAGTGGTGGCACAATACCATTGGAGATGTTCAAATAAGAGAAATGATTGAGGGAAGATCATCGCGAGGAAAGAGAAAACATACAACGAACATAATCAACTTTGATCTTATGGCCAAGATTAAGGAAATCTACGAGCCACATATGTTTGAGGAAGCATAAGGGAGACCTGAATGGGAAAATTCCATGGCAGCCGAACATGAGAGTTTGATGAAAAATTAGAGTTGGGATCTCACATTGCTTCCATCAGGGAAGAAACCCATTGGTTGCAAATGGTTGAACAATTTCAAGTATAAAGAATATGGTACACTTGAAAAGTACAAAGCACAATTGGTTGCAAAAGGGTTCTCTCGACAAGAGGACATTGATCATGAGAATACCTTTGCTCCTACAACAAATATGAGCACCATTCATCTTGTTCTAGCCATGGCAACACATAATGGTTGGAAGGTCCATCAGATGGATGTGAAGAGTGCCTTTCTCAATGGAGTTTTGGAGGAAGAGATATACATGTATCAACCAGAGGGTTTTTAGATTCCAGGGAAGAAGCATATAGTCTGCAGACTAAAGAAGGCTCTATATGATTTGAAATAGGAACCTAGGGAAAGATACACCAATATTGATAGGTAATTGGATGAATAGGGGTTCCAAGTAAGTCCTCCAGATTCCAACATGTATGCCAAAAGAGTTGGTAATGATATCATCCTTCTGGTCATATATGCATATGATATCATTATTATAGGTAGTGAGGCAAGTGAAATAACACAGATCAAATTAAAAATGAGCAAAGATTTTGACATGACAGATCTAGGCCTCCTACACTACTATCTGGGTGTAGAAGTTTGGAAAACACATAGTATCATTTTTGTCTCACAAAAAAAATATGCTAGGAGTTTGTTGGACAATTTCAGAATGACAGATTGCAAAATCTCATCTACAAATATGGAGAAAGGGTTGAAACTTTCATCCAAAACTGACTCTAGGGAATTTTATGAGTCAGTATACAGGAAAATAGTGGGTAGCTTGATATATCTTACAACCACTAGACTTGATGTTAGTTTCATTGTGAGTTTCATTTCCAGATTCATGACAACGCCAAAGGTAGATCACTAGACAAAAACAAAGTGAGTATTGATATATGTGAAAGCGACACTTTACTTTGGCATTCTGTACAACAGAAGCACAGATCCTAGGCTGTGTGGGTATACAGATTCAAATTGGGCAGGTTCTATTTGTTAGAATTTTAAATTTTCTAGTTACACAATTACAATTACTTAATCTAATAACAATTGTAGTAGATCACTGAAAGATAGACAATCACACATACAATAGAACACAAATATTATCTTGGGAAATCCTCATGGGGGAGAAAACCCAACAACCCAAATCCTCAATATAGATTGCTTCAACTAGTACAATCATGCATTATAGCTCTCCAAGAAAGACCAAGACTAAAACACCAAAAGAACCTGTCTCCAAGACTTGTGTGCTAGACCTTCTTATGCGCTCCAAGATGCATAAGAGAAGTGTGTGAGTGTGTGTCCAAATGAGAGGAACCTATCCTCTATTTATACACAATAGTGTCTCTTGAAGAGACACGACTCTTGACCTAACTTACCCATAAAACGGGGCCGACTAGCCACAATGGGGATTTTTACAATTATAAGTAAAATACCAATAATATAATAATTTATATTGAGCCGACTTGTACAATTTAATTATAATATCCTTTTAAAGGTTTGAATAAAACAAATATACAAGAATATCTTCCGTATTTACACCAAATTTTTTAACACTCCCTCTTAACTAGGAAGGTATTCTTTCTAGACACAGATTCCAAGTCTGATACCACACGAGCTCACATCCATTGACTGTTGAACATGCAAATATATACATCCTCAGATATCCATAGTGCAACATGACTTCACCCCATGCAACCAAGGTCTGTGGGTATTTATCAATAGCTACAACATGTCCCCAGGACATCCACTCCCTACGATTCAGCGGTACATGATCATGTGCACTCCTGTCTCAGTGCCAACCCTTTTTCATGCTGGAAGAGAGCCACCAGAATCAGTGCGAGCCCTTTTTCATGCTGGATAATATTTTTCAATACTTAGTGCAAACCCTTTTTCATGCTGGATGAGTTCCACTTGTCACTCCCTTTGAAGAGGGACCACACCAAGCTTGTACCTGAAGTACTCGTACTTCATCCTCGACAACGGCTTGGTGAACACATCCACAACCTGATCCTCGGTAGTCACAAATTGGAGCCTCACTGCTCCCCTCTGCACCATATCCATGATATAGTAGTATTTGATCTCGATATGCTTTGACCTATCATGGAACACCAGGTTCTCTAACAACTTCATGGAACTCTGGTTGTCACACCAAATGCAGGTCACCTCCAATCCAAGACCAAATAACCCCGACAACAACTTCTGAATCTATATTGCTTCTCTGCTCACTGCACATGCTTCCACATACTTAGATTCAGTTGTACCAAGTGCCACACATGACTACTTTCTGCTGCTCCACGATACCATACTGGAGCCAAGACTAAAACAATATCTGGAAGTTCTCTTTCGGCAGGAATACTGCTGGCTCAATCTGAATCTGAGCATCCATACAATCCAAACTCATGGTCAGATCTATACCAGAGACCATGATATAGAGTACCCTTAAGGTACCTCAACACATGTTTTGCTGCAACCAAATGAACCTTTCTGGGCTTCTCCAAATGCCGACTCAGGGTGTTCACAACAAAACATATATCTGGTCTTGCATTAATCAAATACATCAACGAGCCCACTATCTACTTGTATGAGGTAGAATCCACAATATTGAAGTTGTATTCTGCAACAACTTAAGATTTGATACCATCGGGGTAATCATGGCCTTACATTCCAACATCTCGAACCTCTTCAATATTTCCACAACATACTTTCCTTGATTCAGGAAAATCCCATCTGATATTTGCCGAACTTCTAGTCCCAAGAAGTAGTGCATCATTCCTAAATATTTCATCTCGAATTGTGCAACCAATTTTCGCTTACATTCAGTGATGAGATTTTCTGCACCTGTTAGAAACATGTCATCTACATACATCAGTAGAATCAACGAGTCACCATCCTCATCCTTAAAGTAGAATCACCGAATCTTCAATACCCTTGGTAAAACCCAAGATCATCAGAAAATTTTCAATCCTACCATACCATGCTCTGGGTGCTTGCTTCAATCCATATAAATCCTTGTTTAATTTGCACACATGAGTCTCCCTGTCATGTGTCTCGAATCCAAGTGGGTTCTCCACATAAAATTCCTCTTTTATTTCACCATTCAAGAAGGCTTCCTTTATATCCATCTGGTGCACCTTCCATTTCATCATAACGGCCAATGAAAGTATAGTCTTGATTGAGGTATATCTTGCTACATGAGAAACGTTTTCTTCATAGTCAATCCCTTCCTTCTGAGAGAAACCCCGGGCCAAAAATATTGCCTTATATTTTTCAATACTTCCATCAACTGTGTGTTTCATCTTGTATATCCATTTCAAACTCACCACATATTTTTTCTTTGGTCTAGGAACCAAATCCCAAACATCATTCTTCATAATGGTCTGGTATTCATTTGCCATGAAATATTTCCATACTTGATTTTTTGTAGCCTCTTCATAAATGGAAAGTTTTGCATCCATTATGTTACACAAGCATGCCACGTAGCTGGAATACGGCTTCAACTTCTTACTTTCCCTGAAATATTTCTCCGGGGCACCAATTTTTTCTGCATCTCTGATAAGCTCTTGTGCCCAAGATGGTCTTCTCTTGCGAGAAGATATCTTGACTGGTTTATGAGTTTCTACCATGTCATGATCCTCTGGAATGAATTACTATGGTTCAACTGCCTTTGGAACTTTAGGAACTTCATTTTCTTCTTCATCTGCCTCTTCTGCATGGATCTATTTGGATTTACTGAAAGTTTCATTCTCATCGAAGGTTACATCTCGACTGATCTCCACTTTTCGGTGACCGAGAATGTATATCCTGTAAGCCTTCGATGTGTCACTGTAACCAACAAATATGCCCTTCTGTTTGAAAGGATCCAAATTTTTCCTCTTTTCCTTGGGGACGTGAACAAAAACATGACAGCCAAATATTCTGAAATGGATGACTTCTGGATTCTCTCTTGAAAAAATTTCCTCGGGTGTCTTGTTTTCAAGCACCTTGTGGGGACTTTTATTCTGCACGTACACTGTCGTCTTCACTGCTTCTTCCCATAGATGCATAAGAAAATCTTGATCATGGATTATGGCCTTTACTGCTTCTGTGATTTTCCAATTCTTCCTTTTAGCTATTCCATTATGCTTAGGGTTATAGGGAGTATAAAACTCCCTCTTAATCCCAACTTCCTTGCAGTACTCCTTGAATTATTCTGAGGTGAATTCATCTCCATCGTCGGATCACAAGGTATTTATCTTCCGCTCTATCAAGTTTTCTACCAGAGCCTTGAACTCTTTGAATTTTCCAAAAACTTCATTCTTTGCTTTTAACAAATAAATCCAAGTTTTACGCGAGTAATCATCAATGAAAGATGCATAATATACATACCCACTTAGTGAAGCTTCTGACATCGGTCCACATACGTATGAATGCATGATGTCCAAAACTCCTTTGATTTTCTATCACTTTTGGAAAAGGAGTGCTTCACGTTCTTTCCTTGTGCACATCCTTTACACACACCATCTTGTTCTTCTTGGATTTATGGAAGACCTATCACCGTTTTGCTCACAACCGAAAGATCTTTGTAGTGTAGGTGAGAAAATATCCTATGCCATAGTTCATTGGGATTCACAATATCATGAACCATTGCGGAGTCTGAATGTCCTTTTAATTTGTAGAGTCCTCCTTCTTCAACTCCAATCATTACTACATCATCAAGGGTCTTCCCTCTAGGCCACATAAGAATTTGACCATCAATAAATGCTACTCTAAATCCTTTATTGTCCAATGCTGAAATTGAGAGAAGATTATTATTTAAACATGTAACATAGAGAACTTCCTTCATCTTCATTGGCTTGCCCGAGTTTAACTTGTAGGAAGCTTCTCCAACATCTTTGATTAGATACTGATAATCATCACCCAATTTCACCTTGTGAGGTGAATCTTTATGAATACGTTTAGATAAGGAGTCTTCATATCTTGCCATGTGCTTGGAAGCACCACTGTCTATCAGCCAAGTGTCACTTCCATGAGTAAAACTACCTGTGAGGGCTGAGATAAGAACATAATCCTCATCACTTGATTCATCTTGCTTTGCAAGCTTCTTGGGAGGCTCATCATCTTCAACTATGTGAGCTTGATGCCTCTTACTTCCTTTCTTATTCTTAATTTCCATAATGAGGCGGAAATCCCTAACAAAGTGTCCTAATTCCTGACAACAATAATATCTGATATTTGAGTTGTCTCTTTGACCCATATTAAACTTCATAGGTAAAGAATGATCCTTCTTGTTCTTTCCTTTCCTAGTGTCGACAGCTAGGGCTTGATATTCATCTACCATCTTTTCTTCTCTTGCAACTATCCTAGATTATTCCTTGTGACAATCTTCCCAAAGCCTATTGAACTTGGGAAGCTTCTTTCTTGAATAAATTCCTTGGATGAATGCATCCCATGACCTTGGGAGGCCATTCAAGGTAGTCATCACCATCTCTTCTCCTTCTACTGAGTCACCAATGGCTTCTATCTGCTCCTTGATTTGATTCACTCTTGAGAAGTAGGAGTGAATAGTTTCTGAGTTCTGCATTTTCACATTCTTCAACTGAGATCTCAGAGTCATTCTTCGATTTATATTGTTTCCCTCAAGCATACGAGTTAATGTGTCCATCATTTGCTTTGGAGAAGATAATGATGATACATGATGGATAAGGTGGTCCTTAATGGAGCCTGCAATAATCCTTTTTTCTCTCACCATGTCCTTCTTATATTTTTCCTTAGCTTCATCTTCTTGAGGTTCTTGAACCTCTTCTATAATGAACTTATCCAGTTCATGTTCTTCAAGAAGGAGGGTTACTCTGTACTTCCAGGCCCTGAAGTTATCAGCTCCATCTAGCTTCTCATCGATCTTTGTTCTGTTAGTCATCCTACCTTATGATGGTATTGGTTTGTCCAAAAACTGTCTCTAGACTGAAAACGACTCCCTTTTAGGCTTCTAGATCTGCATCTGGCTTCTATTCAGGCCTGCTCTGATACCATGTTGGAATTTTAAATTTTCTAGTTACACAATTACAATTACTTAATCTAATAACAAATGTAGTAGGATAACTGAAAGATAGACAATCATAGATACAATAGAACATAGAGATTATCTTGGGAAACCCTCTTGGGGGAGAAAACCCAAGAACCAAAACCCTCAATATAGATTTCTTCAACTAGTACAATTATGCACTATAGCTCTCCAAGAAAGACTAAGACTAAAACACCAAAAGAACCAGTCTCCAAGAATTGTGCGCTAGACCTTCTTATGTGCTCCAAGATGCACAAGAGAAGTGTGTAAGTGTGTGTCCAAATGAGAAGAACCTATCCTCTATTTATACACAACAATGTCTTTTGAAGAGACATGACTCTTGACCTAACTAACTCATAAAATAGGGCTGACTAGCCACAATGGGGCTTTTTACAATTATAAGTAAAATATCGGTAATATAATAATTTCTGTTGAGCCGACTTGTATGATATAATTATAATAACCTTTTAAAGGTTTTAATAAAAAAAGTATACAAGAATAAATTTTGTACTTACACCAAAAATATTAACACTATTGATGACAAAAAATCCACTTCTAGATATGTTTTCAACCTTGGCACGAGTGCAGTCACATGGACCAACAAGAAGTATAATGATTTATCCATTTCATCAATAGAAGTAGAATATCAAGGAGCAACAAAAGGAGCAGGGGAGGCAGTTTGGCTCAAGAGGATGATTTCAAATATGCAGATGCAACAAATAGAGTCAACACCCTTGTTATGTGTCAACCAAGGGGCAATGAAACTTGCCAAGAATCCAATCTTCCATGAGTGTACCAAACATGTTGAGGTACATTTTCACTTCATCAAGAAGCTTGAAGAAGATGTGTCTATTGAGCTGCAATATTGTCCTATAGAGCATCAAACTACATACATTCTCACCAAGGATTTGAGCCCTGAAAAATATGTAAAATTCCAGGATAGGCTTGGTGTAGTTAGTAGATTGACCATTAAGGGACGGTGTTAAAATAAATGTTAGTTTATAATGGTCAACTAGATATTAGACTTAGGCATTAATAAAGTCAAATCGACTTTAGGTTAGTTTATGCTTTTATGACTTATTTCACTTTATAGGTTTATCCCACATTCATAAAGTGGATTGAGTCGACTTGATTGTAGCCCTATATAAGAAAGCTTTCGCTTTCTCATTTAATATAAAATACAAAGAACTCTTTCGAGTTATCTTGGTTTTCTTTATGTGCTCGATTTCCGTAATATATCTAGCATTGTATTTTTACTTGCATGTTCTTTAATACCTATTATAAACTTAGAATTAAACTCTAAATGGTCTTCATTTTCCTCTTTAGTATTTCCTTTACTGTTTTCTTTATAATATGGTTATATAAGTCCACTTTAATCTCAGATTTGACTTGTTCTTTCATAGTCCAAGTTGGAGAATGTTTATGCTCTACCTCACTTTCTAAAATTCCAAAACTTAAACTTCTTGAAACTTTATTTTTGATGGTCTCTTCTTCACAACCCACAATAAATACAATTATGATATGATGATGTAACCAACATATGGGGTACATTCTCATAGTCCAACGATCAATTTTACATTAGTACAAAATCCCATCCTGATAGAAAATTGACAAGTTTATTGTGCTATGGAAATGAACTTTAAAAGGGACTTCATAAGGGACAATATCTACCAAGGTTTTGCAAATATGGTAGAAAGTTAAGTGGGCTTCACCATGGGAAAAACTCTACATTTAAGTGCACTTGAGCTAGACGAGCTATGGAGATGAACTTTAAAAAGGAATTTATGAGGGACAATACATGCCAAGGTTTTGCAAATAGGGTAGCAATTTAAGTGGGCTTCACCGTGGGGAAAACTCTATAGTTAAGTGCACTTGAGCTAGAGGAGTCTTGGGATGGGTGATCTCCTGAAAAGTCTTGGTTACTGGGTGCAAGCCCTAAAACTGATCATTGATACCATGTGGTTCACTTCGCTAGTTTCAATCCCACTTCTTCACCCATGTGAGCATATCCTGATGCAATGAGTGCTAAGTGGACTCATCAATATCATGGAAAATTTGGTCATTATGAATAATGCTCATGAGACACGAATTATGCTTAATGAATTTATGTAGATAATTCCAAATAATGATATATCATATGTTGGACTGTTAGAGCCCCTAAATTCCTTAAAATAAAGAGTCAATGGAGGTCTAAATGAATAGTTCATGAGGAACGATACTTGCTAAGGTTTGGAAATGAAGGTTTGAAAATGAGGTAGCAAGCTAAGTGGGTTTGATAGCAAGGAAAAATCAACAATTAAGAATGCTTGCATAACGAGAGTCTCAGGATGAGTGACCTATCAAGAAGCCCCAATTATTAGGTACACGCCTCAGAGTTGATGATTGATACCATGAAATTCACTTTGTTAGTTTCAATCCCACTTCTTTACCACTGTGAGAATCACTTGATGCAATGAGTGCTAAGTGGACTATTCAATATCATGATAAATTATGTCCATTCTGGCTGATGCTCAAGAGACATGGGTCATTCTTAATGACTTATTCTATGCAAATAATTCCAAAAAATAATATCTCATATGTTGCACTGTAAAATCCCCCAAATTACTTAAAATAAAGAGTCAAGGGTCTAAATGAATAGTTCGTAAGGCATGCTACTTTCTAAGGTTTTGCAAATGGGGTAGCAAGATAAGTGGAATTCACTATGGGAAAAACTCAAAATTAAGCACGCTTAAAAGAGATGAGTCTTTGGATGGGTGACCTCTTGGGAATTCCTAGTTATTGAGTGCAAGACTAGAGGTGATAATTTATGCCATGTGATCCACTTTTCTAGTTTCAATCCGACTTATTCACCCTTGTGAGTATCACACAATGCAATGAGTGCTAAGTGGAATATTAATATCATGAGAAATTTGGTCGTTTTGACTAAGGCTCATGAGACATGGGTTTTGTTTAACGACCTACTCTATGTAGAGAATCCCCAAAAATGACATCTCAAATCTTCACATAACCTTTTCACCCTAAAATTTAAGGGTAGGCTTGAAAGTTTTACCCAATCAAGGGTGGAAGACAAAGGTCAAGTAGAAAACCAAGTCCTCAAGAAGGAGTCACCATTTCCCAGAAATAAACTGTCTTGATAATATTTTAGATATATCCTCAAGCCTATCAAACATTGTAACTAAAAATCATATAAAATAAAATTAGTGTAAAAAATTACCTTCTAGGAGATGTCATAGGTCTCAGAAGTCCAAGAAGGTATTGGTGGCTATGCTAAAGGCCATTATCCATGCAAATATATCAAAATTTGAAAATAAAACAAATTCTTATGTAGGAAAGCCAAATTGAATCTATTTCCTTCTAAACCAATAAGCATCACATAGAATTTAAACAAGGAATACATTAAGTCACTAAGATGAGAGACAAAATAATTCAAATGCTTGTGAAAGGTATACTGCCCTTTCTTTCTTTAAACCCTAGATCGACCTTAGCATCCTTGATATGGAAGGAGGAACTTTTGGTCTGGTTATAAACTCCTTGTAAAAGAATTTGTGTTTTCATGGCCTTTACTAGATGGAAACTTTTCAAGAATTTTAAAACCTTAAATAATATTTTGATGAATTATTTTGAATAAATTATATACAATTTTTATTTTCCCATAAAAAATTCCTTGTGCCAAACTTCTTGTTACTAGTGGGTTTTTTGGCATTAAGACTTGTACTCATCTAGATGGTACTTGAAGGTGTGGTTGAAAA
>ML818522.1:21592-39050 GCA_009831015.1 Picea engelmannii | reverse complement strand
AAAACAAGCTTAAGAATTAGAAAAAAAAAATCAATTATCCTAAGATCCTGTAATTCTGGGACTAGCTCTAGCTCCATATTCCTTGACTACCTAAATCCATATGCACAACAAAAATTCCTACTAGTTAGAACCCCTAAGGAAATATGAAAAAATGAAATAGAAGCTAGAAGAATTCATCCATTTTACTAGAACATCGAAAGGAAATCAAGCCAAGATGGATCTAGAGTACTTATCTTAGATTCATAAGGTAATAAATTTTATAAATTTTCTTAGAGTCGGTATGATCCATGAATAATCTAAACAAAGTAAAAATGATATTTGGGTCTCCTTCTCCTTTAAGGCTTTGTCCTAGGAGAGGTTATTCCCATCAGGGACTCATTAAGAATTATGTCATTCTTCTAAAACTAGTTTGAAATATATAACACCTTGGTTAAGCAACTTGTGAGAAGAATAAGTTGTAAGGATGGGTAAAATACAACAAAGAAAAAAACTGACTAGTGAATGACTAAGCATCTAAAAAATAAGGTGTGTTGAGGAAATAGGGAGAAATATAGATGGTGGAGATAACTAGACCATCCATTCCATGTAAGTATGTGATAGAAGTATGGGAGAAAAGGTTAATAGAAAATGTAGATTCCCCCTATAGAATCTCCCTCCCTAGATAGTTTATGCTGAAAGGTAAATGATGTTGTTGTTCCCTAATGTGGGCCCTTTAGACTTTGAAGAGGTGAATGCAATCCTCAAGGCAATATATGGGATTCACCCTTGGGGTGCATGTAGGTAATATTCTTAAGGGAATGTATTCTCACTTTGTTGGTTGGCTTGTACACAAATAGCCAAGTGCTTTATTCTTTAATCCATAAGAGATACTATGAACCCATGTTACATTATTTCCTACATTACAAAATGACTTGTTAAAAGTAAGTAACATGTCAAAAGGAATTAGTAAGGAAAGAACCATAAAGGAATTCCACGGATATGGGTTGTTGTGAGGGGAATAAGAGCATCACAAATACGATTAAACTAGCATACCCCCAAAGCGAGGGAAGGAAACGTTGAAGAGAATATAAGGTGGATATGTTGTAAAAGTAGAGTTTTGTTTTTGATAGTGCGTTGTGATCTATTATTCCACTAACGTTTCTAGGTCCAATTATGTTCCACAACGTTTTAAAGTCCAATGTTTGATGGAAATACCTTCTATTTTTGGTTTCCTATCTTATCTAAATGAATTTTCTCACTTTTGTGCTTTTGTTTACATTAGTTACTTGTAAATTAGAGGAAAAGATACTACAAGAGAACCATTATACTATAAGTAAAGCCATTAATTACAAATGTACATGTTAATTTTTAAGATGTTATTGGTGGTGCCTTAGACTATCATGTATATCATAATCAAAACATAGAAGAGATATTGTTGATCCCTCCCTATATTGGGGGGGAGGTGTTGAGGCTACAAAAAATTATTTGTGCAAGTGACAAAGAACATAGACTTAGGTACTCCCTAGATTCCATATTATTTTATTTGGAGAATTGATTGATTATTCTATTAGGATATGATTTACTAATAGTATGTATGTAATTATGTTGGAAAAGGTATAAATGTTAATATATGATTCAATACAACTACTGTGTATGTAAATATGTTGGGCAGGTCATCAATCTGTTTGCGATAAAACTAATTAGCAAGTATATGGCCATGACGTTCAAAAATACACATTGGGAAATCCTTTGCAATATTTTCACATTTTTTTCCAAGATTTATCATTTTTTTGTTTATGATGTTAGTTATATGGTGGTGATTGGGTCGATTGTTTTGAAGGTGATGATATAATTTTCCCATTTATCTCTTCTCTTCCTCCAATATTGCTTTCAGGAGATTAGACAATGAGCAAATGTATTTTATGTTGAATTGTTTTTTTTATTCAATTTTTTTGTTATATAATAGGTTACTTAATTCATGTACCAACAATATTATAAATAATCCTCCATAAATATTTGACATGAAAAAATTCAAGCAACAATATTTTGATTTTAATAAAAACATACTAAAATCAAAATTTTTATTGTTTTGTTTTTCTTTAAATACTTCGAAATATAAATAATTTCAAAATATGTAATGGCATGAATATTATGGAATTTTGTAACTCTTTATCAATCTGGAATCTGGAGATTAAAAAAACACCTTTAAAGTAATGGCAAGTGGCACATGTCTATAGTTTGAGAATGCTAATTATATTTAGGGATTGTCATCAATCTAAGATTCTATTTCAGAAACTTAAATGTTGATTAAAGAAATGTTGATTAAAGAAAGTGAGTATGGGAAATAAATAAATTTGATTTTTCATATTATAAAATAACATTTCTATCTGCGTTGTGAGTGAATTATGGATAATTGGCATGGACTCATTTTTATGTGATAACATGAATATGTTGTACTTGACTTTATATTTATTAAATTGGTGTGTAGTGCAGTGTTGTTGACTTTATATTTATTAAATTGGTGTGTAGTTGATCCAGGTGGATATCGGTGGCCACCCACCTATTCCACTGGTTCAAAAAATAATTTTCCACCTTGGCGGTTTTTCGGGTTCCAAACTTCTCGGGTCGTTTTGAGGCCCTAAACGATGTTTTTTGGGGATTTGAGGCATAGGAGATTGTCAATGGCACTAGCCTAGACCAGTCAAAAATAGTTCTTCTCAGTTAGATCTTTCCAACGGTGTATCGAGCACCCCAAACAGAAATCATATGCCAAAGTTACGCCCCCAGGAAGTTGATACACCAAACTACCCAAAACGGGGTCCACAAAACTTTTGGTTTTTCATCTTCTAGGGTTAGGGTTTTGGATTTTATTTATGTTAAAAAGGTCTTTGGAGCCTCATTGTAACAATCGTCTTCTTGCAAATGTGAGTAGTCCTTACATCTCTTCTTAGAGATAAGTTGCCACCATTCTAGCGAGTTTTTCACTCTGAATTTTTACAGTCTCTATACATTTCTTTCATTAATAAAAATCATGTATTACTGTATTTCTCTATTTTTGACAATATTTATGTGTATTTCATTGTAATATCTCTACTTTCATTTCATTCTAAAAAATAATAAATAATATAGATCAGTAATGCAGTGTTTTCTCTCTTGTAGTAATTTCTTTAGTGCTTGCTCACATCCTCCAACCAACTCTTATTTTAACTATAATAGTACTTTGATTTAGATTCCTTATGTTGCAATGAGTCATAAAGTGTAATGAGAGGATTTTTATTTATTTATTTTTATGAGAAGATGAAGTGGGCACATACTTCCCTTATAATATAATTGAAGAGGGGTATATGTGGGCAAATTCAGAGTTAATTCACACTTTAGATGCCATCGTAAAGTGTATAGTATTGAGCAGGTTCTCCATAAGATTGTTCTTTTTTTATTAATAAATTGTACACTCCATTTCAAGTAACTTGCATACTAATATATGATTGGTTGATTGTGTTTCACTAGTTTTCCCCTCGTTTTGATTTGCTAATTTCTTATTTTGTAATGTTTATAATTTAATGTGTTTTCTTATCTCCCATTTATACTGTGGAATTTCAATGAGAATTGTGAGCTTTTCTTTGTAGTTGGATTATGCATTACAAAATAATTTTCTGATTTGAGTAAGACTTATCTAATTTCTCACTATGAAGTATTGAATCATGTAGAATATAATAATCTTTTTGGATTTGACATCTGCAGGTTCATAAATTACTTCTTGTATTCTTATTTTATGATTTGTACTGTTTTAACTGCGTAGTGAACACATGTCTTAAAGTGGGTGAATGGTAGTGGAGGGATTTGGTTGGATTCTCTTAACTTGGCTATCCACTCAGAATTGATAGATAGGATTTGTGTCATAGATGATGCTGAAAAGTATTTTATAGATCTCCTTGAAAGAGAAAATAACTATCAATCATATGGTGCACTTATGAATTGTTATGTGAGAGAGGAATTGGTTGAAAAGGTAGAAGGATACCTGGAAAAGATGAAGGAATTGGATTTTGTTTCCAATGCAGCTCCATACAACAACATGATGAATATTTCTTTGAAAACAAGTCAGCAAGAGAAAGTACCTCTAATTATGCAATAAATTCAAGTATCTCAATAAATAAAATTAAAATTATGAAATGTCATAGAATTTTGTAAAGAGGGGCTCACTAATTGTCTGACAATTTTATGTCTGAGCTTTTCATTAAGAAGACCATCCTTGGCCAAAGATTAAATACTATGTAATGATTATTGCAAACCACCCTTGGCCAAATATTTAATGCTTTGTAATGCTTATTGCTCCCTAAAACAAAACGCATTTGCATGCTAAGTTGTCTTTCATAATCAAGTTATAGTCTCAAAGTAATTTATAGATTAAAATTATGTCTTGTGTACTGAGAGTCAACTTCAAGAACATGCCTAAGAAATTTATTGTTGGGTATGCAATTGTTTCTCTTATGCACATAGTATCAATGATAGTTATAATAGTGAGGTGCGGAAATTACATTGGGTAGTACAATCATTTATCTTATGCACATAGTACCAACGATTGTTATAATAGTGAGGTACACAAATTACAAATGCAATAATTTGTATGGGTTTTTCTGTTTTTCAATTTGAAGAATTTTGGATCAATCTTGGAATTCCTTGGGTTTGAGTTGGGAATCCCCCAAACTTTCTTGTGATTTAAACAAAAAAATATCTTGTGATTTACAACAAAAAAGAGGCAATCAAAGGAAGCATTATTGTAGAGACAATCGAAAAGATAATTACGCATGAATCTGAAACATGAAACAACATGTTTAATTTGAAAAAAAAAATATCATTATATTAAAACATTGACCTAGTTTTTTTAATTATATTTGCTAATTGCTAAATGATGTGGAGATCAGCTACTAGTTCCATTCAAAACAGAAACAAAACAACCAGTGATCTGGAGCGAAGAACCTAAAATTTGTGTTTAAATGAATGTTGTTAAACTCTTGAGAGTCTAAATGTGATCTAAAAAATTGACATCCGGCAAATGTTTACAAAGAAATGGAACATTTGAAACACATTAATCCACAAAATAAAAAGTCCACTCAATTTGGCAAGTTAACCTTCTAGACTCTGCTTCCAACCATATCTATAGCGTCTCGGGAATGGAACGCAAACTAAGAAATGGGACATTTGAAATACATTAATCCGCAAAATAAAAATTCCACTCAATTTGATGAGTTAACCTTTCGAGCTCTGCTTCCAACCATATCTATAGCTTCTCAGGAGTGGGTCGCAAACTTCAACGGACAACACCAAAGATGCACAATCCTATGGAGTAAATACTAAATTTATGCATACAAACACATTTTTTAATCAGGGAACCTTTAAATCTAAACAACCTTTAAATCTAAACAAATTTGCAGTCAAACTCTTTAGAAGTGTAGTCAAACAAAAACAACACTAAAAATGCAAATGATAAAAATGATTCCCTTCAAACTCACTTGAATTTTCCCTCAAATTTTCCTTTCCATGTATTTGATTTCTCACATTTGTGCCGCGAAAATATCTAATATCCTACAAGTTTAGTTGATTTGGTTGCAAACAGAGTAGCGGTACATGCAGAAATACTCAAGGCACTTTGTTTCTAGTGACGACGACATCCTCCATTAATTTTACTTCCATTTTGCTGGAATTCCAGGCAGGAATTCATGGCAAGCAGGAAGACAAGCAAGAGCAATTGGAGAGAAATTTTAGTTTGTTGGGCAGAGGAAGCCAATCGGTCCAATATCAACCTTGAAAGTGGATATTAACTGGCATTTAAAAACAAAATTGAAGAACATCAACGAAATATTCAAAAAGGGCAAAATCCAAAAACCAAAGATAGGGCGAGCATAACCCTGAAACTGAGTACATGAAATGTCGAAGTGAATTCAAATTATTAATGTAGGCAACTACTAACGTGATGCAAACAATATTCTGCAAATAGTAAGTAAATATTAAATTGTTTATGGTAAATTAATTTTGGTTTTCTCAAAAATTGAATACTTTGTTTTTAATTAAAAATTCTAAATAATATGTTCAGCACTATTATTCTTATTATAATGGCAAAGAGATATTAAACCTTAAAAAACAATGTTTGTATTAGTTCACGAGAATGTTAAATAATGTGTTCAACATTGTTCTTCTTATTATCAATTACATATGTAATTACCTTCATATGTAATTTTCATTGTAAGAACAAATCTAAATATTTGATTTTATGTATTTTTAGATAGAATGTTGAATAATGTGTTCAATACTATTCTCAGACAGATCAGCTGCAATCTTGGAAATATTATTCACTTACTGAAACAAATACAATATGGAAGGAAACAATGGGTTTGCTTAAGCATCTCTAACAGAAAGCATATAGTTGGTTTTTGAAATTTATAGAGGATGTATTGGATGTTGGATTTCATGTAGAAAACAAATATCATGTACATGCCTCAATGACCAAAAACCAGTAGCAACAAGATAGTAGCCAAATTGCAGCAATGTTATCTCAACTTAAAATGGTTAACGACTGGCTAGATTAACTTGGGCATAAAAAGGAAGATATGTCAGACATCAAGTTGGTAAAAAAACATTGATCGTTTGAAGAGAAAAAATTATGGTTTTCTGCTTCGGCGTGTTGAGTTTGTTGCTTCTGCTCTTGATAACCACGTTTGTGGTTTCTAAGTAGGTATGTTTATGTATCAAATTTCTTGACGATAGTTAATTATGAATTTTTCGGTTATTAAGATGTTCATGAGCCAAAATAATTAGTAAATATTGAAAAGGACTTTTAACTACAGAGGATCCTTTCTATGATATTTCGTTTAATTAAAGGAGGAAAATAGGAGAGATAAGCAATTATCTTTTATTAGGTTTGAATCTTTAAAATATGGAAACTTAAACGTTTAAAGGGGGATCTGGTAACTACCTTTCAGAAGAGAATATATCCTCCATATTCTTCTGAGAATTTGAAAGCTCAAAGACACACGGAGGAAGAAGCCATCGGAATAGTAGAAGTTGCAACTGCAAGCACGGAGATTCGGCTATCACCTCACTCACGCTCATAGACATGACCGGAAGTGGAAGAATTCATTGGAAGAGAAGAAGTTGAAAGAATTGAGATCACGCTATGACTGGTGTTGGCACTAACACTGCTTTAAAGTCCTTTAAAATATTTAGGGACTGGTGGTCTCTCAATAGGAAAAACTCCCTAAAGCATCTGAACAACCTTTCCCATTGAAGGACATACGAAAGACTGCTCTTGAATACACCAAAAACTAACTTGAATGACCCTCTGCACTCCACCAAGCTTTTCATCCACAATGTTTGAAATATTTCCCCTTTCAAATTGCTAAAATTCCCATGTCGAGAAATTCCTTATTCCCAAGGTTGCAGAATAAAACTACATGTCATCTCCATGAAGCTAATGGACACTGAAATTATTATTAGACATTTCCTGTAAGGTTATCTGCACAAGTACACCCCAACCCTAGTCTGAAGCTCTGGGTAAGCATTCAAAGTTCAATGTCAGGTTGAATAAACAATATATCAATTTAAAAATCTTGAATAGCCCTCTGCATTTGATCCATATTTAAACGCCCACCAAGATTTTCATTCACAATGCTTGAAATATTTCCCCTTTCAAATTGCTAAAATTCCCATGTCGAGAAATTCCTTCTTCCCTAGGATGTAGAATAAAACTGCATGTCATCCCCTTGAAGCTAATTGACATTGAAATTACTATTAGACATTGTCTGCAAGGTTATTTGCACAAGTACACCCCAACCCTAGTTCGAAGCTCTGGGTAAGCATTCAAACTTCAATGTGAGTTTGAATAAACAATATATCAAATTAAAAAGTGTAATCAAATAAGGGTCGAGAAAGAAACGAAGGGAAATCCTAGCACCAATGTAAACAAAAGCATATGGCTGTAGACCCCAACAAAAATAACCGACACTGAAAATTATTGTTTTAGGACTTCCTGCGAGCGCTTCACCTGTCAATAAAACCCCAAACCTTGAATAATGTTACAGGCCTATAAACAAACATAACACGCACAAAAAATCGAATGAGAACCTAAAACGTGTGTGAGACTAACTCCGTGGGTGTATTCATAATCGATCCAAAAAACTATCTGTCTTGTATTGCGAGAGAGGGGATAAAAACCAGATCTTATGTACGAGGGGCTTGGATTTTGAAAATAAAGTCAGGGTTACAAATATTTTTCCCCCTTTTTCGTCAATATGGTGAGATATGAATCATTGGACTTTATCTGGACATCAACTATCGGAAGACGGGCGTGGCGTGCCACCCATAACCTTTGGTTGTTGCTGCACTATGGCCTTCCATCATCTCCTTCATGGAACTTAAGCAGACTAATTGTGTCCTCCAATTTGACGTCGTTGTGGGCCTTATGGAGGATTCATTTATACTCCCCTGAGTGAACTGCAAAAAATTCCATATGAAAAGAACATTGAGCTAAATAGATTGTAGGTAGAAAAACCACCTACAAAAACAATATGTTCATACTAAACATTTGTGAAACCCAAGAAAGAAAATCCAAAACCCTTAAAACAATATTAGTAGCCTTCTAGAGGCTTTATGTAGTAGTTCACCATGGCTAGTGAAAACTCTTCGAATACATGGAAAGAGTTGATAGCATAGCTTTCATCTTCTCTCTACAGTGACTGAGGACGAGCGCATTCCTCCGGAGGAGGATAGTCCCCTTGAAACCCTTTTGGTTGATGTCCTTTTCACTCCACTGTTGTGCACTGCCCGCCTGCATCCACAATTAGATCACCCAACCACCTCACATTGACCGCCTGCATTCACAATCAAATCCCTCAATCGTCTTATGATATATCCTTGTTGGTGTAGAGGGGAAGGGATGATGCAAATATGGATGGGACACGTGGGTGGAAAATTTAGTAGAGTGCACGGGTATCTAGGGATACCAGGTGTCATATTTCAATAGGTTTTCAACAGATGACGAAACCTGGACAAAGCCACTCCCTAAAAGAACACCTTCGACGTAATTAATGCAAAATGTAAATTAGTGTACTTTGTTGCTTTATATAATTAATTAATTCAAAACAACCATTAAGTGTAATTTGATAATGAATACATCCAATTTTTTAGTATTCGAAATTTGCAATTGATGATAGTGATATTTACCTTGCAAATGTAAAGTTATGATGAAGTATTTATTATATAAGTTGACTCATTTAAAAAGGGAAGATTTTCTATTATAATTTTAAATATTAATAAAAGTTATTCATGAGTTAAAGAGATTGAAGATTAGAGTTGTTACTTCTGGACTTTGTTGTTGGGTAATAGAAAAGGAGGTCTCTTAGAATCTCAACATTGTTAATAGCATTATTGTAATTAATTTAAAAGGTCTCTTGGATTCTATTGTTAATAGTATTATTGTAATTAATTTAAAAGTAAATTATAGTTTTATTGAGAATATGAAAAATTGGTTTACTAATATGAAGAAGAAAACAAATATTGTAAAATAAAAAATAGATTCATATAAACTTTATAATGAAATTAGGAAGTGGACAATATTGGTTTACTGAAGAAAACAAATATTGCAAAATAAAAATAAATTTATATAAACTTTATAATGAAATTAGGAAGTTGACAATACCTAAAATATCATTAGTTAAAAAATATTATAAAATTTGCAATTTTAATTATATTTTAAAATGTAAAACTTATACAAATATTAGATTTCATTTTTAAAACATTTGCATAATCATTAACATTTATATTATATTAATCCATATAAATCAATTAAATAATCTTATTTCCACATTATTTGATTTTCAAAATAATATTCCAATACAAAACAAATCAATTAATATTTTTATTAAAATTTGAAAATTTTAATTTTAATAAATAATAATAACAACAACAATATTTCGTCACTTTTTTAAAAGTTTAACATCTATATATCCTAACAATAAACTAACTACTACTAGATTGCAAGAATAAATCCTTACAAATTGATTACACAAAAAAATGCAGAAGAAAAACATAACTAACTCACAATCCAAGCTATCCCATCGCTATATGCGATGTTATCCACAGTTCGTTGGGATCCCTCTGAGATTCTTGATTCTGAGCCTCTTAAGTTTTTTTATTCTGCTTCTTTCTCTTTGCGATTTAGGTTCTCCTTCCCGCGCATCTCCCTTCTCTACTCCCACAGAAGGCTCGAGGGGAACAGTGGAAACCCAAATTGGTGTATGATCTATAGGAACTTGATCTGGATCCTTCCCATGCGAAGATGCATTGTCCCCAAGTGAGGTCTCATTTCCTTTAGATGTATTTTATGGATTCTTTTGTTCTTTTATTGGTTGCTCGGATTTGATCTTCGGGTTTTTCTAATGAGGAACTTCCTTCACAAAGTCCTTTGATTCTTCATCTTGAGATTCCAAAGCTTCAAATCTATTATTGGAGGGAATAGATGGGAAAGCTTGAGATCTGTGGTTAGGCTCCCCCCTGGGTTGTTGTTTCTTATGATTTCTTAAAACTTTCTTGAATCCTTGATCCACATTATTCTGCAATGGCTGAGATTCTTTATCTTTGGGGTAGCTTTTGGTGAAGTGCCCATATTCATGAAAGTTGTTACATTTGAAAGGTACATGCTCATAATTCAAGGCCTGAAGATGACTCCAGCCATCTACATTGATCTGAATCGCCTCTGGCAATCCCTTTGAAAAATCTATGTCTACACATATTTTGGCGCATGTGTAGATATTTCCCTTTGGCTCAAAATGGGTTATAAATCGGCCTAGTTTATTTCCAATGGCTTCAAAGGTGGCTTCACCCCATAAAATAAGGGGGAGGTGTGGAAGTCTAATCCAAACAGGAGCAAAAGAGATCTCCATATTTGGGTTAAATTTGAGGGTCCAATGGGAAAGAAACATTCCCTTGGAACCTAAGAAATAAGGGCCAGATCTAAAGATATGGTCCCAATCTTCAATGGTTTTAAAAATAAATACATAAAATCCTTTCCCGCAATAAAAATCCAAGGGGTATTGCTCAGGCCAAATCTTGGAAATCTAGTCAAGAACAACCCTAGGACTGGGCCAAAGGCCTAAGAACTTACCGACTAAACCACGCTCTGTCATAATGATAGAATTATGTTTTGCCACAGAGTTCCCTAATAAGTCCAAATTGGGAATGGAATGAGCTCTTTTGGGACACTTGTCCATGTTGACAGAGGGTCAGCCCATGATGCTTCAGACAACTTCCAATCCACAAAAAACAAAGATGTTGGTTGCAACCATCGAAGTCCACTACTGGCACATCACCAAAAGCAAACCACATTCAAAGTTAACTAGAAGCAACGAATTGAGATCCAGGGTTCCAGAGACCAAGGCGATGAACAAACAACCCAGGACTATGACGAGAGTTTCCAAAGAAAGTGTGACGATCAGAGCAACGACGACTAGGAAAAACCCTAATTGTGGTGGCAGACGCCCACACTCCTACTCTTCATAATCTTCAATATATATAAATTAAATTATTATAGATTATTATTATTATTATTATTATAAAAGAAGACATTTGATTTTATTTACATTAAGCTTAAACTAAGATTATGTGTATAAAATATATTATTTGGAATTTTAAAAATGGATTAGATCATATTATATCATTTAGCCATTTAATTATAATGGTGGTTATAAAACGTACTAAATATATATCCATTTTTGTGATGGCGAAAAATGCACGATTATGATGGTAAAAAATGCGACCTTAATAAATTTTATTAAGGAAAAAAGATTATATTTTAGAAGTTGAAAATGCGATTTTAACTTGTGGAGAGATGAAAAAAAATCACATTTTTATGATGGTGAAAAATGTGATTATGATGATAAAAAAATGAAAAAAAAAATCACATCTATCCATTTTATCATGTTGAAAATGCGATTTTAAGATTTTAACTTGTGGAGAGATGAAAAAAGAAATCATGATTTTGAAAATGCGATTTTAACATGTGGAGAGATGAAAAAAACACACATGAAGTTATTATCACATGTAAGAAATATATTTTTTCATGATGTTAGAAAATGTGATTTTAACTCATTCAGACCAAAAACGAACCACATAAAATCATTGAAGAAAGACCAAAGAGATCACAATAATTCGTTCTTATGATGTTTAAACTATTATTTATGATGCTTAAACTATTATTTTAATTTGGTTGGGAAAAAATTCCATTAATTGGATAAAAAATTGCATGTAGTGAGAGGGAGATGGGTGTTGGGTGCGATGTTCCGTTTAATATATATATATATTCAAATTTCTTAATTATTTTGTTAAATTATTTTTTTTATTTTTTTTATTTTGATATTTTTGATTTGCATTTTTGTTAATGATTTTTTATTAAAAAAAAAATCATAATATTTATTTTATTAAAGAAAGAATTACATTCCATTGAAACTCAGAGTGTATTTAATGTAAATTTATTAAAAAATAATAATTAATTAATTTTCAGTTAATATTATTTTTAATTTAGGAGTCTATTTCAAGGTTATTTTCTAGCAATGGTATATGTTAAGGTCACAGTTCCAATCATAGAAAATTTTAGGGGTTATATATTGTCCATGGGCTATTTTTCCATGTTTTTTTCAAAAAAAAATTCGTCAATTTCCATTTTTTCTAAAAATGATTCCCCCAAATTTTATAGAATAATTTTTCTCCCCTAAAAAAGAGTCCAAATTGTATAAAAATTCTATAAAATCCTTAGAAATTTGAATATTTTTACAAAAATATTGCCAAACAATTTATAGTTTGCATATTAAGGAATAGTAATATTCGCCAAGGTTTCTACAATTTGAGATAAATTTCCATCCCTAAAATCATCTATGGTTCCAATCAAGTCATAGTTTGAACTCCAAAAATAAAGTTGGTGCTACAAATAGCATCACTTTTCGATTCAAGGGTCAATTTTAAGATTTTGTCATCTTGTAAAGTCTGTGATTTCAAACAAGTCGCAATTTTGGCCAAACAAGTTGCAATTTTGGCCACCTCCCAAAAAAATGGTAATACCGGTAGCACCACTTTTTTATTATAGGGTTCATTTTGGTGTTTTTTGAGCAAAAATATGGGTTTTGGGGCTAGAGTTCTCATTTTGAGGTCACAATTCTCGTTAAGTTGGTAAATTTGTCGAGTTCCCCCCCCCCTTAAACGGGGTAGAGTCCAAAGTTAACTAATACCCCAAAAGGATATTTGGTTTGTCCTCTTTCTCTCTTCGTTCTTGGCTTGATCTGATGAGTTAAAAGGTTAGGAAGGTCGTATTGCAGCAAATATTCGAAAATAACATCTAATGTGGATATACACAAGACATTCTAAGTGAAAGTGTTTTTCATCCTCCAACTTTTTAGTATCACAAAGATGACAAATTATTTCATCATGTGGTGTTTTAGGAATTGTCCACTGCCCTATTTCATTATGGAGCTCAAGAAAGTTCATTCTTGTTTTAGCAATGTTGATTATCTTCTTTACACTTATTATAACATAAAGATACTTTGATCTTCTAGATTAGAGTTAATGATCTCTTTATAGTATTTCTATTTTATTTTATCCTCTAATTCTTTCTCGCACCATAGTCTTTCCTTAAATTTAGATGTAATAGTACCTTTAGTGGTATCAATACTTTGTAAAGTGACCTCATCCTCTATTTCCCAATGATTTAGCCAAGACTTTGCATCTTTATGCCGACCCCTCTTAAGTCGCAAGTTGCTTTGAGTAGGGGTTGAAGCAATCTTAGGAAGCATAGTGTCTTGCATGTTAACTATCTTGCATTTGTACATTAGGTACCTAGTCATAGTTATACTCTCAATGGGAGAAAGACCCACTTCTATGAGGAAGATAGGATAAGGCTTATTGCTTTTAATTTTAAGATTATATGTTATAAAAAAAACACTTTTGGATTTGCTTAATCTTTCTTCATGATTGTCTAGAGATGATGCAATCTCAAACTTCATATCCATATAAGATAACATGAGTGATGAGATTCTCAAAGAGGGGCTTCTTTTTCTCCTCGTAGCTAGAGATATATTGATTTACAATTGTTTTCAAGACCAAAATAAGCTTTCCACCATCTTTTAATCCCTTTCTCATTGTTATAGTTCCAATTAAACTTGTGATGAAAGTTTATTTCAAAATATTTGTATGAAGTTACTTCCTCTAAGTTGTTATTAACAGCACAAAATTACTTTAAGTGAATTTTTTTAATTTGATTATCATAACCTTTATTTTTCATTATTAACCATATAATAATCAATTAAAATTATTAAAAATTAAGTTCACACCAGTATTAATCTTCATAACACTTTCGAATGTCCAAGTGTGTAAAGTTTGACCATTCTCACAAAGTTGCTCATTGTTGAAATATGAAATTAAAAAATGACTTGGCAATCTTTAAAAAATGATTTCACTCGAAAACATAATTAATATTTCCAAAAAACTGGTACAAAATAAGTATACGAAAAAATAAAATAATTTTATGTTACCTTAAAATTGGTACAAAGTAAGTATAAAAAGAAAAAAAACTTTGTGTTACCTTACAACTAAAAAGTGCACTTGTCCTTACTTGAGCTAAGGCAAGAATCTTGCTCTGCACCTTTTTTGTTTTGATTGTTTCTCTTCACCCACTTGCATGTGCTTTATGGGTGTAGATATCTTATGATAAAATATGAAAGGCAAAAATCATCCACTATTGGGCTCACGTGGTGGGGACTCTACCTACCGAGCGATGGCACCCCTATAGGAGTATATACCGACATGTCCATCCCTAAACACCTACATAATAAAATCTAGGTTTCAAAAGAATCTCATGAAACTTATATGTGAAATATTTTTAGCTATCTAATAAAAATTATTAAATTATGTAAAAGATAATTAAAAATTTTGAGTTAATATATTTTAAAAATAAATAATATTAATATTAGTGATTGGAATTTTATTTTAATAATTTTATATTTTTTTTTGTTTGAAGTTTTTTGACTGTGATCTTAAAATTAGATTATTATTATTATTATATATTTAGGTGTTTTTAAGTGAGGATATGAAATTTACATTAAGTGTCTTTTGAATGGTGAAGTAAACTTCAATGCTAAGTTAAGATCTTAAACTTCAATGCATGAGGTTTAAGGACTTCCACAAATAATCAAGTTGAGGAGTATGCCCTCCTTTAGAGTCTAATCTTAGTAAATGTAGACAGAGTAAGGGCTTTGATTGTCATTAGTGACTCAAGTATAATCGTTAATGTAACGAACTCAAAGAAGAATCCTTTTGATAGTAAGATATCACCTCTAATAGAAAGGATTCAGAAGGAGATTCATTGATTTTGAAAGGTCTCTTTCTTCCACGTTCTAAGGGATCACAATCAACATGTTGACACTCTCGCAAATGAAGCAACTAGGCCAAATGTTGGGGTTCTTCGAAAAATGGGGGAATATTTACTCAAGCCATCCCTTAACCTAATTTTCATTGTACAAACCATTGAGACATGTCATTGCTTTCATAAAAAACAGATGTCATCGTACTTCCATCGTTATGTGATATAAAGCGAGGGAATGAGATGCAAAGGAACCTGTTCACTAACCCCACAGATGCTAGACTTAATTTCCAACCAACATTTTGAATCCTTTGGCGTATATTATCGTGACTCAAGTGGGATAATGGCACACTCCATGGTTGGTTTAAGCGACATTGTTTGGTATTAGACTACTTTGAGATGGTTTTCTTTCCTGGTAAGGTCTTCTTTTTGTTTTTGGTATGTGTTTTAGAATTTTCATCTAGTGCAAAAGTTTTTGATAGACTTTTGGTTGTTTGTCGTTTTCCTATTCTACAATCTTGCGGCCTACATGGCGTTGAGAGTTTATATGGTGTTTGGTGTTATGGAACTCCGAGTTTTGGTGACCTTGGGTTGGTGGCATCTAGAGTTCTGGTGTTTTTGTGTTTATATGGTGATTGGTGTGCTAGAGTTATGGCACTTGTTGACATTGGATTGGTGGTGTCAATTGATTTTTGGGTTCTGGATCTATGTCCCTTGTTCACCCTGCTCTGCCCCTCTTGGTTCATTTCCTGGTGGTAGTGTTAGCCTAAAAGGATGACTCATGTTACATTTTGGGACATGTAGATTTTCTTTCCTTTGATTGGGTATCGGTCCCTAAATATGGATTATAGAGAGGCACATGAATTTCATTAGGTGCTCTAAAGACATGAGGAATCTATTAGTAACAACAAAACCTCAATGTTTTCAATAACCATTAAAGTCCATGAAAATGAACATAAATGCATCTCTCGTAATGTTATGGTCATGAATACCCTAGTCTACTACAAGTAACAAATCCAGGTGTTGGAGATAGAGTGCTCCATGTTGAAAAATATGGTATGGAACCTTAGCAAAGGTTCACACTCAGCTACCTCTAATTATAGAATGTTAGTTGATTCAACTCAGGAATACCTCAAGGAAGAAGGAATTGTACATCAAATGGAGGACATGGATTTCGGCAACCAAGATTCCCATCCTACCAACATTGGACAAGATGAAGCCATCAACAAACATGTTTTCCATTAGTTTCTATATTTTTGTAAATCATTAATTATATTAGGCAGTTTTTTTAAAACATATACTAGAAGGAATTTTCTAAAGGCAATAGCTAAGGACGAACTTGAAATTTTTTTTTTGACATATTATATATGTGTAGCTTATTGGACTAATCATGTTAGCTTGCTCCGTGTACTTTTTTCTATTTAGCTTTATTGTAACCCTTTATAATATAATTTTTCTAATTTTTGTTATAAAAAATAAATAAAAATCTAAGAAAATAACTTATTCTCAAAAAATTTATGGTGATAACATTTTTTAAGAGGTCCAATCATACAAAACTTGAGAATCTATTTCAATTGTCATTTAAACTAGAACCACAACATTGAGAAGAGAATAATTGATGGTTGAAAAAGTTGACATGGCCTTGCAAATAGATGTAGATATGTTGAACTATGGAACTAAGATTTAAAATTAAAAAAAATTCAACACTTTAATTGGTTTTTCTAGTTATTAGTCCGTGCCATGGGACTATAGCAATGAGTTTGTTTTTGATGTGACATTAATTTGTCTTTTACCATAAATTTGTGTATGCAATGTAATGTTTAACATAGGAAAACAAATATATATTTTTGGATATAATAAAAATATTTGTGTTTCTCAATTCTAATTGGTTGATAGAATTTAAGTGTTATTGTTCCCTTCACGTCTTTCAATATGTAGAATTAATTACATAATCAATGAATTTCACCAATCACCACATCTAAATATAAAAGTTGTACTATGTATTTATTATTATGCATTATTATATTTATATTATATTTATTATCTAATATATTATTTATTATTATATTTATATTATATTTA
>ML818521.1:61660-75100 GCA_009831015.1 Picea engelmannii | reverse complement strand
GAAGGAATATGAAACCATCAATAATTTCAAGGGTCTATTAACATTCCAATGGTTCCTATCCTATAAAAATCCTAGTTGGAACAAAAAGAAGATTGCAGGTTGGGTCAAGGTAAGGGAGGAAATTGGAATGGTCAGAGAGGCCTTTTGGAGGACCCCCACGCCCATTAGAAACCCCACACCCAGTAGGAGCACGCAACTTTGCCACAGTTGCAGGGTGCCTTGGGAACCGGATCATAGGTGTAGGGGTAAGGGTAAGAAGCATATTGTTGAGGTGCACTATGACAGTGATGATGAGGCATGTGAGGATGGATCGATTGAGGCTTATCTAGAGCAGTCCGATGATGAGAGTGACTCTGACACAGGGAGGAGTGTTAGTGACTCTTGCAGGGAGGATGATGATTCTAGCACGCTTGAGGAGGATAGTAACCCTTGTATAGTGGATAGCCAGTCGGATGGACAGGATGATAGCACCAGTGTCTCAGCAGACATATCACATACCATTGATGACCTTACACCTCAGCAGAGTGGTGACACTAGTGAGGATTCACACGTGTTAGCACCTAGAGATGATGAGCTTCCTTTGATGGTCGTGACACATATGTCATCCCTCCAGACACCCCTGATAGCCACGTCACATGAGGAGGTCAGTGGCGATTGAGGAGCCTTGTGTGAGGGATGCACACAATGGACATGTAGATCCATAGATACAGGAGGAGGGTCCAGGAAGTACGGACAATTGACCTTACACATACAGATCAACATGAGGAGATTGACTCACATCTTTTGGAGACTCCATTAGTTGATCAGATTGTGGACACTGACAGGTTTATGGAACACTTACATCCAGGATCAGCCTGCATGGATGAGGATGCACTCTTTAGTAGTCAGGATGACCATAGCACGTGTCTGGATACATCTATATGGGATCTAGGCGCAGATGATAGTAGCAGGTTGAGTGCACATGAGGATACATCTGCTCACACCCCAATACAATATGATTCAGAGGGAGCTAGTAGTTAAGGATGATGTGCAGACCCAGTGGCACAGTAGACAACATGTAGTTCAACACTTTATCTTCTGCAAAGAGTGTTGTTGAGGATTTTAGTGATGGCACTAGTAGTGAGAGGCATGAGGTGGTACCTCAACATGACTATGATCATGAGTCACACCACTTAGCAGGACAACTGAGAGTTAGTGAGGATGTTGGTGGTCTAGCGGAGGAGCGCCAGTTGATGAATGAGCATGAGGAGTACCCAGAGTCACTGATGAGTACGGAGAGTTATGATCCGGAGGCATGGGAGCTACACTCCACGAGGACCTTTGATACAATTGAGCACTCATCGACGCATGGGGACTCTGGAGCCAGGGGCAGTTTTGAGGACACGTCCTTTTGTGTCCTGACAGTGGTTGACCTTCAGGTAGAGGTTGATCCAGTAGTATGCCCAGGGTCTACGATACAACACGAGTATACGGGAGATGACATGAGTATGCTGAAGCATACCGTGAGGAGCAATAGCTCACAGAGACATGCTGAGAGGTATGGTGGGATTCAGAGGAGTATAGTGCCTTGCAGGGAGGAGACACACCTAGGGGAGCATGCAGATGTCACTCCTTTGCAACAACACATAGTTATGAGAGATCACCTTCACCGTATCATCAGTTGCATGGGAGATGAGAGGTATAGGTTGGTGGACCAACAATTGGAGGAGTTACTTCCAGTTGTTTTGGATGGTTGGGATTTGGTGATGACCACAAGAGAGTATTTATCATGGACATCGATGGACGAGATTCAGGTCAAATCCTTGGGATTGACCAAAGCATGTGACACCCTCCAGTCCTACAGTCAGCTGTTTCTGTTAGCCTGTCTTGGCACTTGTATCATAGACATCAGCATGAGGAGGGATTGGCCATGACTGAGGACATGGGGAGTGGCTAGGCCGAGACCACCTGACAGGAGTATCTTTACGGCATCCAACCGGATAGAGGTGGATCGTCATAGGAAGCTAGTTGAGACTTGGTGCGTGATGGTGAGAATCATGGGCCTGGAGATAGTAGATGAGCACGGAGGGCTTCTAACAGTGATCAGTCTCACACATGAGTCGTTAGAGGAGATTGGAAGTGATAAACTTCCAAGTTTACCATGGGATTCGGGTGTTCATTTGGCCATCAGGATGTCTGACTACAAGGTGACCCAGGTTGCGCCAGAGAGCCACATATGCCACCATGGGTTGGTTTGGAGTGGGCCTGTAGGGATTTGTCCGATGGAGCGAGGCATCTTTTCACTTTTGGTCATCATGATCGGACATGGAGATGGTTGGACTGGCACTTCTTCTATAGAGATGTCTTTACTGATACAGTTTCTGGACAGCAGGTCCAATGGTCACAGGTATCTCAACTGGAGGACCCAGGAGAGGAGGATCCAGGATGTATGCAGGGGGCAGACAGTCATGGTCAGAGTAGTGCAGGGCCAACATGGTGATCTTCGACAGAGATTAGCATGGGACCCAGGGATTGCAGGATTGAGCATTTCATTGACTGACAGGGGAGAGTGGACCATTGCAGAGGAAAGTTATTCTAACTTTCCATTGAGCTTCAGTGTTGAGAGGAGCGCATCGCTTGTGGGTGTCTCACGGAGGTCTTACAACACCTCATTCAAGCATGAGCATGAGCAGTTGATGGAGGTCGTATGGATCTTGGCAGATACTTGGAGGATGGATTCGTTCCGAGATGAGGCCATGTGTCATATGCAAGAGACTCCCGGAGTTGATGTATTTCAGGGGTATGCTTCCCAGGGGCTAGCAGTTCATGACTTGATATGGGACCCAAGGGGCGGAGTGTATGAGTGTTCATCTTTGGATGGGTTCTACTGTGTATCCCACAGGTGGACATGGGATCTTGGTATTTTATTTGAGGGGAATTGGTTATTGCTTGAGTACAAGCAATTTTCTAGCAGGGAGGACTGTAATGTCCCCACTTTGGGACATCATCACAGTGCAGAGGTTAATGATGACCAGAGTAGCCAGATGGATGTTATAGCGAGTACAGGGGTTATTGAGAGGCATTGTGGCGTCCAACTTGCATTGCTCATCCTATTTCATCATTATGAGCCATTCCGCACAGATTGGCTTTGGTTCCGAGGCATTCCGACGATTTCCATGGTTTTGAGTATTTTTGGCTATAAGTTAATTAAATTCACTGAAGAGGTCATTTTGGGCACATTACTTGGAAGAACCTCTCAGTGTAATAGCTCATTGGAATTGGGAGAAGCAACACTACAGGATGGGAGGCTGAGAAGTGACTTTCAGTGGCCAGGGAAGCCACAATGAGAGATAAGACGATTTCCAGAGGTAAAAAGGTTAATTAATTAATTAAAGTGATTTAATTAATTAATTAAATATTAATAAAATGAAAGTCACTTTGGAAGGACAAGGTGAGCAAAAAGTAGAAAGGAAAGGCAAGGGCCTCTATTCATTCATTCATGTATGTCTATCATTTTGATATCTGGCTTCTAGCTAGAGGGCCCATCTCTTGAGGGTTTTGACTTAACAAACCCTAGAGGACGATTCAGTGGTGAAAGATTCCACCTAGCTTGTCCCAAGCTTGGTCTCGGAGATGCAATACTCTCCCACACCATTCTAGTTCGGTTCTACATCAATGCAGGAGGGTTCTACACCAGCCACAGGCACAGGAAGGAAGAGGGGCGCACCATTGGGGGTTTCCAGCAAGGGGGGGCGCACCATTGGGGGTTTCCAGCAAGGGGGGGCGCACCATTCTTGAGGGAAGGTTCGTTGTAGGAATTTGAGAGGGCTCTTGGACATTTGAGCATTTGGGTTTTACTTGCAGGGCCTTAGCCATGATTTCTAGTGCCTCTTGAGAGAGCTTTATGGTTCAGATTATGTCCTAGAGTAGTGGGACGAATTGGAGAGAAGGAGGGCATTTTTGAGATTCAGATCTACTCAGTTTGGAGGAGTTATCCATAGCATTTCGGCCTGAGACTTCAGGAGGGGGATCCTATCACCCTGATCTATCATTTGGCCGAGTTTGGACTCATTTGGAGGCCTCCTTCATCAGGGCCAAAATTGTAGTTTTTGACAGTTTCAGGAGGGCGCAACTCACTTGGAGGATTTAGCATTTGGAGGAGTTTCCCTTGGTATTTCGGTTTGAGATTTCAGGAGGGGCTTCCACTCATCCTGATCTACAGTTCGACATCCTCAGCATAGCATTTGGAGATCCTTGACAGTAGGGCCGAAATTGTAGGGTTTGACAGTTTCAACAGGGCGTGGCATCTTCCAGCTTGGGGGTTGACACTTCATACGACCCAGATCTCCCTGGTATCGGTATTCTTGGTATATTTAGCCTTTGGAGGCTTATTGTAGTCTTCTTTTGGAGCATTTTGTAGTAACTTCTATTGTCTATCTTCTTAGCCATCTATCGAGCATTCCAAATCGGCATCTTCATTGTAGCAGGTTCTTCTATTTCATGAATAAAAGAAGATTTGAGATGTTTTGGCTTGTCTATCATATTGCATATGGTTGAGGTATGTTCCATGATTATATCTTCTTGTTTATTGCTGCAAACACTCATATAAACACATCAATAAACCCTAAGGCTGAAATCAAGAGGCCATTCAACAAGTAAACACATGTAAACAAGTAGGTCAGCGAAGTGTTTGACGAAATACCACAACCAATAAAAGTTTTAAAAGACACCCAAAACCGTGATGTTCCTTGCATCTTGGCTTGGGAACATTACACATTGGGTCGAGAGTAGTATTGAGAGGTATGTCCACAGGAGCATCCAAAGCAGTATTAGCGAAGAGGATGGAGCGGATCTTCTGCCATGGTGATGTAGCATATGCAGCAGTGTCTGATCACCACCCGTAAGGATTCAGAGGGCAGAGAGCATTGCCATCCACAGATCAGAGATATTTTGAGTCAGTATGAGCCAATGTTTAGGCCGATACCACCAGGGAGGCCACCAGACAGGGGGTTTGAGCATACTATTGAGTTAGAAGCGGGGGGGCTACACCTGTGATCACCGTGCCCTATAGACACCCCAAAAGATTCAAGGACAAGATCGAGAAAGAAATCAAGGAATTGCTTGCAATGGGGCATATCAAGCCCATCACGAGTCCTTTTGTTTCTTCAGTCGTACTGGTACTGAAGAAAGATGGCACATTGAGAATGTGCATAAACTACAGAGCCCTTAATAAGAAGACAATCAAGAACATGTACTCCATTCCGCGCATAGATGAGCTGATGGACGAGCTACATGGGACAGTCTTCTTCACCAAAATTGATCTACGGTCAGGATATCATCAGATCAACATCAAAGAGCTAGACATAGAGAAGACAACTTTCCAATGCCATTTTGCGCACTTTGAGTTTTTTGTCATGCTGTTTGAATTGACCAACGCACCAACCACATTCCAGTCTTACATGAATCACATCTTCAGAGGGAAGTTGAGTAAGTACCTTTTGGTATTCTTCGACGATATTTTGATTTATAGCAGGACATGGGCTGAGCATTTGGCACACTTGAAGAGTCTTGGGCATTATGCAGGTACAATCATTATATGCCAAGGAGTCCAAGTGTGAGTTTGGAATCAGAGAACTACTGTACTTGGGGCATATCATCAGTGAGCATGGAGTACAGGTTCATCAGGAGAAGATCAGGGCAATTCTGGATTGGCCAACACCCAAGAGCGTCATAGAGCTGAAGGGATTCTTTGGGTTATGCAGTTACTATAGGTGGTTTGTTAGGGTTTTTCACAGTTGGGGGCTCCACTCATCGATCTGACTAAGAAGGGTGTTTTTCAGTGGATTGATGAGTCACAACAGACTTTTGAGACAATGAAGGAGGTTATGAGCACATGCCTTATTCTAGCCCTTCCGGATTTCTGTCGACCGTTTGTCCTAGAGTGTGATGCATCAGGGGTGGGGATTGGAGTAGTTTTGATGCAGGGGGGCCATCCCATTGTGTTCGAGAGTAGGAAGCTCAGTGAGTCGGAGAGACTCTATTTGATATACGACAAGGAAATGCTAGCAATCATGCACGCCTTAACCAAATTCAGGCAGTATCTGGTGGGTAGCAAGTTTGTGGTGAAGACTGATCACAACAGTCTCAAGTATTTCCTGGATCAGAAAGACCTTAGCGAGAGACAACAGAAATGGATATCGAAGATTCAAGCCTTTGACTTTGACATTGAGTATGTTAAAGGAAAAAGGAATGTCGTAGCAGATGCTTTGTCCAGGAGGCCAATAGGGTGTTTGATGATGGATATTTGCACAGACTGGAAGGCACATTTGTTGGTGGAGTACTCCAAAAACAAGTTTTCATGTGAGGTACTAGATGGACAGGTAGTGGATGATAGATACCAGGTGTTAGACGATGTCATTTTCTACAAGGACCGTATCTACTTGGTTCCAGAATCTACCTTAAAAGGGAAATTCTTGAAGGTTTTCCACAACTCGCCTACAACCGAGCATCAGGGATTCTTCAAAACATACCAGCAAATCAGGGAGAGATTTTCATGGAAGGGTCTGAAGGATGATGTACTGAGGCACATCCGGGAGTGCACGACTTGTTAGCAGAACAAGTCTGAGCAAACACACCCCACGAGGTTACTTCAACCTCTACCCATTCTAGAGCAGAAATGAGAGAGCATTTCTATGGACTTCATTACAAGACTTCCTCGAGTGTCGGGCAGGGACTGTATATTTGTAGTGGTCGACAAGCTAACCAAATTTGCAAACTTCTTTGCCATACCCACGGACTACAAGGCCATATAGGTAGCATAACTATTTTTCAGGGAGGTTTTCAGATTGCACGGTTTACCAAGGCAGATAGTCTATGACAGAGATGGGCGCTTCATAAGCGCGTTTTGGCAGAAACTCTTTAGGTTGGTGGGAACAGAGTTAGCCATGAGTACCAGCTACCACCCTCAGACAGATGGGCAGACAGAGATCGTCAACAAATGGGTGGAGGGGTATCTGAGGAATTATGTGGGAGGGCAACAATGTACATGGGTGAGATGGTTGCACATGGGTGAGTACTGTTACAACACAACATACCACATGTCTATCACGATGTCACCGTTTAGAGCATTGTATGGATACGATGCACCATCTTTTGTGGAGACTTTGTTTGGGATAGAAGGGTCCCGGGGGCCAAGGACTAGATCGAGGAGAGTCAGAGGATTCTACGGGCAGTCAAGAAAAATATGCAGGTAGCACAAAACTAACAGAAAATCTATGCAGATAGACAAAGAATAGAGCACAGTTTCGAGGTGGGGGACTTGGTTTTTTTGCGATTACAACCGTACAGGCAGTCTTCGTTGAAGAAGAGCGGGGAAGAAAAGCGGAAGCCCAGATTCTACGGGCCGTACAGAGTCATCAGGAGAGTGGGCGAAGTGGCCTACGAGATGGAGCTGCCAGAGGGTAGCAAGATACACAATGTGTTCCACGTTTCTTGCCTTAAAAAGGCAGTGGGACAACAAGTGTCCATTTCAGAGGAGCTGCCATCCTTGGATGAGGAGGGATAGTTGGAGCTAGTGCCGGAAGAGGTACTAGAGCGGAGAGAGCGTAGGTTGAGGAGCAAGGTCATCAGGGAGTGCTTGGTCAGATGGAGGGGACTTCCAGTGGAGGATGTCATATGGGAGGGAGAGCATATACTGCGGCACCCGGGATTGATGTTGCTTGAGGACAAGCAATGTCGGGAAGGGAGGACTGTGATGTCCCATTCCCAAGAATAGCCTCAACTGGGAGTGACTTAGTAGTCTATCCGTTCCGGTAGACTATAGCCAGGCACAAACAGGGAACAAAGGGAGAAATAAGGGTGAATAAAGGGCTAAACGATGAATTAAGCCAAAAAGCATAGGAAAAGTCACTTAAGCCAAAGTCAATGGAGAATAAAAGAAAAAGGTGTTTCAGGGGGACTTAATTTATTAATCATACTCAACTTAGGAGTAAGGCACCTTGCTTAAGTGATGTCAATGACAAATTAGATCGGTGGAGGTATAAGAAGAGGAATTCGACCTAATTCCTCATTATCATTGATTTGTGAATTGAGAAATAGGGTCTAGAGGAGGAAGTCGACCTCAGAATATGTTTTGTGTATTTCTAGAGGAAACCACCACCCCAGATCGGTTTCGGTGTTGGAAGACACACCCTAGCCTATCGGAAGTACCATCCAGGTATTTTTTGGTTGACTGATTTTGTGGTCCAGTTTTCTTCCGGTTTTCTTCTGGTTCCAGTCTGGTTCGGGTTTTTGGGGTCAACCGGTTCAATGACCAGTCCAGTTCTGATAACATTGATTTCCATGTGATTCTCACTAGTAGTAGCAAGGAAGTATTGAAATTTTAATACACCATATATTATTTTTCCATATAATATCTATAAAATTTCTTATGTTGTGATGAGTTACCAGTTCTTTGTGAGAGTTAGAACTGGGAAAAACAATGAAGGGGAGGAAAGGGAACAAAGCTTGATGCTATTATAGAATTGAATGTTGAACATAGGCACCGTGATAATGAGCAGACAAGAACAAGACAGTTGAAAGAAGAAATAGAAAAGATAAATATAATTTAAATTTATCCATTTCCGCTGTTTATTTTTTGTTTTCAAATATTTATTTTATTGCTGGGTGCCACCAGGACCTGCCACAGTAAAGAAAATTGTAAAGGAAAAAAAAAGGAGGAAACAATAACAAAGCTAATAAGCTTTTGATTAGGTTATTTCATTTTCTTCTTTCCACATATCAGGGCAATAGGGGATCCAGATAGGGAGGAGCCGCATGCCGTGTCAACAAACCATATTGCTTACCATCTTGTATGGAAAATTTCAGAGGCACTAAGGTATAGTATTTTACCCCATGCTAGGTAGTTTTATACAGGAACCATCAATTTAGGTTTTGTCTAATAGCAGTGGAGTTATGATTATATGCATTTGCCATTGGTCATTGGAGGAGGGTCACCATGGGAGGTTTGGTTGGCCTTTGCCCCTAAATGTGGGATTGCCCATTGTAACAATTTTGGTAATTTCATATTAGGATCATTATATATTAATTATGATATTGAGAATTCAATAATTCTATCTACTTGACATTGAACCTTAGCCATAAGATCCCAGAAAAATATATCAAAAAATATCAAGTCAATATATTTGACCAACATTTTTTATCTTATAAATTCTGTCTAGGCATAAATGAAAATACAAAGGGAGAGATAAGTACCTGGAACTATAAAAATGATGAAATATGGTACCATTGCCATCGGAATGAAAAGTAAGGACAAAATAGATATAGCCCTGTAGCACTTTGAGAACATGAATGAGAGGGGAAGAAAGCAATTTGAAATCTATAGATATTTTTGGAATAGAAATTCAATTACAATTTGGATGAAAATCATGAAATATCACAAGAACTCTACTAAAACTTCGAATGAGATGTTTCCCAAAAAAAGACCTACCCTTGAGCGCTATCAAATATGAAGCTGAGAACATAACTTAGAAGCAACAGAGATGGCAAAATCACCACCATCAACAACATGATCACAGGGATTGCTTCCTATAATGGAAAAGCATATGGGTTAGAGTACATATAATGAGAAATACTACTCAAAATCTGTCACCTAGGTTCCAATTGCATTTTCAAAATATTTTTCCTAACGAGATAAACATCACCATAGAAAACAAATATTATGAAGTCATGACACAAAAGTATTGCATTTTTTTGGATAAAATCATTATGCTTATCAGGTTAAAACCAAATCTTGATGAGTTATCTAACTTATCATTTTTCTTGGCCTTATTATCTCTCTAGTTACCAAAATCATATGAGTCAATACATTATGAAAGAAGCAACACTTTGCCAAGGAAAGACTTTCTTAGATCTATGGAGTTATGTAACTGACCATTTTATGCTATCCCTAGTTACCGAAATGATAAAAGTCAATACGTCTATTAACACCAAATTTTCCTACACAAATTTGGGTGTTATTTTCCAGCATATGTTCGTGGATATTATATGGGGTGAACTCAACATCACAGAGTACATCATTTGGTGTTGATAGTTCAAGAACATTATATGGGGTGGACTTGTTACCCTCCCCATGCCTAGGGATAACTAGAGAAGATCATGTCTCATGGCCCGCAATGGAGAACATGATCCTGACCATGATGATGATCAACATGTCCAGACTCCACAGATGGCAGCCCAGCAGCCCCCCTCATTCACCGTTACAACTACAGGTCAACCAAGGCTCATCACTGAAGAATTTTGAGGTTCCTAACAGCTTCCCAACGGGTCTGTCCTTGACCTTATTGGGCACAGTTTTCAAGGTAATTTCAGATCTGATTTCTTACTGTTTTAAGGCTGCTAACAGGTCTGATTTTTCTGCCCACTGAATCTGCCCTTAATCTTTGATTTAATGTTCTTTTAATGCCTCTTGTTGAAGGGTTTAATTAGGATAGTTTTGCTGTCCACTGTTAGCTCTTTCAACATGCATCAAAACATAAAATACTCCTCTAGATCTTTTCCACTAAATGCTGATAAGGAAATATGCAAACCACAAATTTATACACAGATATTTTTGGCCAACATGACCCTGGAAAAAACCCCATGGGGAAAACCAGTATAAGAGAAATTTTATTATGGAGATCTCAAGCCAATATAGCAACAAGGAAATAACACAAAGGAATCTAATACAATAGCCAACTCCACTTCAGCTTGGCTTAGGAGTTCCCTTGGGATTTGCGCCCCTCTTGGAGTTTGCACCCCTTTCCTTGCCTTTGCTTGTTTGCCTTGAAGTTTGCACCCAAGCTAGGTGCATCCTCCTCCTTCCTTTTGCCTTGCTCTCTCACAAGTGCGCCCAACCTGTATGGCTTAGTGTGCCCTTCCTCCTCCCAAGGAATGCGCCCTCACCCTCAACAAATGCACCCTCAGGGTAGCTTGCGCCCCTCTTCTCAATATGTGTCCTCAAGCTCCAAATCTCTTCGCCTCTTTGCCTTCACTCATGTAATGTCCCCCACCTCTTGATGAAGAAGTTTGGAAGACTTAGTGGTCTAGGTGTCCCCACTAGGCCATAGTCTCACACTGAGGGGAAAGGTCAACCGAACTAAGGTTATATTCTTAAGTTGACTTGATAAAAAGGTGAAAAAAGAGCTTAAAGATAACTCAATGAAGAAATAGAAGAGATGGAGTTGGAGTTAGGGTTAACTCTGGGACTTAAGTTAACTCAATAGGAAAATAGAAGAAAGTATAAAGAGAAGGCTAGGGCGCACTTCTTGGGGATTCTGGATTTTGGTATTTGCTTGTTATTGCTCTTGAGCATACAGTTTGAGGGTTTTGCTGTCACAAACCCTTGTGAGCAACTCAGTGGTGAAAGACCCACTCACCTTGTTCCAAGCTTGGTCTCGGGGATGAAATACTCCACCCACACCATTCTACACTCATCACAGATCTACCCATCGATTTAGGAAAGCAACAGGGCTGTACTGTTCAGGAACTTCTAGCAGGGGCGCACCATCCATTGAAGAAGAGTTCAATCCAGCCATTCAGGAGAGCTTGGGGGTATTCCAACACTTGGGTTCTATTTGCAGGTGCTTGACCATCATTTTGGAGGTTTTCTTGAAGAGTTATCACCATCAGATCTTTAGTTACAGATTGGGATGGCCTTGAGGCAAGGAGGACGTCCTATGATTCAATATTTCTCAGATCTAGGGAGTTCTACCTAGAATCTGGACCTGAAACTTCTCCTAAGGGGTTTCCACAGCCCGATCTACCATTCTAGAGAGTTACAGAGGTTTTGGAGGTGTCCTTCATCCAGAACGACTTATTGAGCTATTCAGGCTTCAGGAGGGCGCAGACTGCATTAGGGTTTCAGCCATTGATGGAGGAGGATTGAGTATTTGAGCTTTAGACTCCCGGGAGGGGTTTCCTTGGTCTCGATCTACATTTTGGTGGAGTTTGGCACGATTTGAGTATCTCCTTTAGCTAGGCCGAAATATTGGTCCCTTTTAGCCAGCAGGACGTACCAGCAGCCCAGGGGGGTTGAGCGTTCACCTATTGTTGGCACCTTGGGACTTCAGATTGTATTCATCCTTTGGGGGCATCTTTTGTATTAGCGGGAGCATTTTGTAACAACTCATATCTATTATCTACTGGAGCCATCTGAGGACTCTTCCAGATCTGCTCTATATTGTATCTGGTTCATGCTTTTCATAATAAAGGTCAGATCTATGCTTGTGTTTTCCATATCTTGAGTATTATTGTGATCTTGCATGTGTGGATAGATCTTGTATGAACACTATTTAAATAACTGGAACAAACCCTAAGGCCGAAACATCAATAGTCACCTGCACAACAGATAATCAATAAACACAACAGTGGTAGTTAGTGGTTTCAAGCAAAAAATTGGCTTGGGATCATTACAACTCAACTCTCTCAAGTGAACAATGAAAGCCTTTTCCCTCCTTTCCTCTCCTTTAGCCTCATCCTTAGGCTAACCTAGGAAACCAATGGCCAAGATTAGATCTAGGCCAACCAAGATCAAGGGTGTAGATTAAATCTCCACCTTAACTTAAGTTTCCTAAGTCACTTTATGTTACTAAAGTCACTTTGTGACTTAAGTGCTAGTAAACTCACTTTGACTTTATAACATAAAGTAAAGTGGTGAGGGTCAAATATTTCCCCCTTTGAGTTAGACACTCAATAACTCAAGGGGGCCACTTTCCAAGGTACCCAAATCACAACACTCCCTCTTACCGAGGAACGTGTTCTTCACCACTCCCATCTTGTCCCTAAAATAGACATGCTTGACCCTTGGCAAGGACTTGGTGAGAATGTCTACAATTTGCTCATCAGTCGGAATATACTCAAGTAAACTACCCCTCTCTGAACCCAATCTCGAATGAAGTGGTATCTGATCTCTATGTGTTTCGACCTGTCATGAAACACTGGATTCTCAGAGAGTTTGATACAACTTTGATTATCGCAGTGAATAACTCTAGGCCTCAACTCATGACCAAATAGGACAAACAACAACTTGTGAATCCAAATGGCCTCACAGCTGGTCTGACCAGCTGCCATGTAGTCTACCTGAGCAGAACTCAGTGCCACTGACCTCTGTTTCCGGCCGAATCAGGAGACAATTGTTGATCCCAACCCGAAACAACACCCTGAAGTGCTCTTCTTGTCAACTGCACATCCTGCCCAGTCTGAGTCTGTGTAACCAATCAACCTAACACCATCACCTCTGACATAGTCCATGTAAAAGATTCTTGCTTAATCTGTTATTATTAATCTTCATTATAACAACAACATAATAAGGATCTTACTGAAAGAAACACAATCACAGAGTACACAAGCATTTATCCTGGGAAATCCTAAAGGAGAAGAAAACCCAACAAAACTTCTTTAATATAGATTCAATAACCAAGTACA
>ML818521.1:48201-59421 GCA_009831015.1 Picea engelmannii | reverse complement strand
ATTCTAGCATGTCCCTAGAGTATCCAAAACTCAACACTTGGACAGAGGCCAACCTTGGCAAATTTCTCATTCCCCTTCTCTACGAAGGTCTCTTCCTTCTCTACAAAGGTCTCTTCTCTTTTCCTTCTCTATGAAGGTCTACCCGTGGGATTGCTCATTCCTTGTCTACGGAGGTCTCTTCTCTTTCTCCTTCTCTACGAAGGTCTCTTCTCTTTCTCCTTCTCTACGAAGGTCTAGCTATGGGATAAAAAAAAAAAAAAATCTCTTGTGGTCCAAAATCTTTCCATGGTATAATACCATGCTACCCATCTGTTGGGCACCATCCATCTACTGTATAACTTTCATCTTCATCAAAGTATCTCATTACTCATCCACTGAGTAAATTGTTCCATGGACCACTGCTTTCCTAACTACACCAAATTACGATCCTCCATTTCGAACTCGGAGACATTGCTCCCTCTTGCACCAAACTAAGAACTTCTTTAACTGTGTAACATCTGATAATCATCATCCTTGAAGTTCTCTTCTATAATATCCTGGGTGCCTTCTTGAGTTCAAACATTTCTTTCTTTCTGTCTTCATACTGGATCAACCTGCTCCCTCTGCATCTATGAGAATGGTACTGGAACAACTTGCAATTACTTGCATCTCATCAACTATATCTGAGTATCCATCTTTCTCTTCATCTTGAACATTTATGTTCTGCATCTTTAGGAGCCTCCTGCTCCTATATAAATACTGGATATTGTCTGGTCTTTGCTCACTGTCACCATATCATAAGTCCTTCTCATGTTGTCTAACTTCTGCAAGTCAAGGCATAAGTTCTTTCTTCCGAGACCTGTAAACTTACTTACAATATGCTTTCTGAGATATGTCACTTAGTCAATCAGTCAGTAACAATAAGCAGTAATCAAATAAAACTATATCATGATTTCTATCAGAGTAGTACACATCTTTTCTTAAGCAAAACTTGTTCAACCATGTACACATTTGAAAACCTAATCATGAATAAGACTTTTGAACTCTTTTTCACTCTAGCTATGAAATTACCAAATTTTCCCTTACTATTATCATAGCTAAGCACATACCTTTGTCACTCTCATGAGTGATCATACCTAAAATAAATATTCATAGACACGGGATAACAGCTAGATGAATTATGTCCATTCATTGCTTTCTTAATAAGCACAATAACCAAATAAGTTGCTCCTGTGACTTGCAATGCCATCACAAGTATTCCAAATCTAGTCCACCAAAGACAACGTTTGTATGTAATCCGACGCTGGTGTCAGAAGGCATTATCGACAATTGTATTGCCCCTCTGTTGAACCAACATAGTGGACATTGTGGCCGCCTGAGAAATGCCGCTGCCAAACATCCAAAAGAAGTGCACCACCGAAGCAATCCCAATAATGGCGGCAGGAACCACCAATTCCCCGGGGCATCCATGGAAAATCAGTGCGGCCACTGCAAGTGTCAACACATGAAAAAATCCCTAAGATCCAGAACACCACCCTCACATTCTTCGGCTTCACAATCATCTCCGCCATGCCGTTGCTCTTGCCACCGAGCTTTAAATAATTCTCACTAGCTCGCCACAACTGAGAATAATTCGGGCAATTGGGTGACAAATATATCGGCGCCGACCTCCATCTGCAATAAAAATTCCTGAGCTTCCTGCAGTAATTGACGATCGGTCTTCCTGAGAGGCCCCACAATCGGTGAAAATATAGTATGAGAGGCATGCCAATTTCATGATATTCGATTCTGGAGTATAAAACGGGGTGGGTCATGGGGATACGGCGGCGATGCCTTCAATGTGGAATTTGCAATATTAGGTTCCGGGGTGACACCAGACTCTCGTGTTCTTCGACAGTTATGTCTACCGCCGGCTTGTGGCATCCCTCATCATAGGATTTTAGCTGATATTATTCTGGGAAGATTCCTCGGTCAGGCACGTCTAGTTGTTTTTCTTTGAAGTAACGAATAAATCCAGTCAAATCCCTACAAAACTGAATATTGAATCTACGACAATGCTCTTTCAGGCATGCTATGATACCGTGTAAAAGATTCTTGCTTAATCTGTTATTATTAATCTTCATTATAACAACAACATAATAAGGATCTTACTGAAAGAAACACAATCACAGAGTACACAAGCATTTATCCTGGGAAATCCTAAAGGATAAGAAAACCCAACAAAACTTCTTTAATATAGATTCAATAACCAAGTACAGTGTCTCTCACAAGAGAGATTTCACCAAACAGAAGATCCACCAGAAACCCTAACCAGAACAGAGTAGCGCACCACTTAGACCAAGATAGTCCTTCACCAATATAACCTTCACCTTTACTGAGATACTCTTCCTTGTAGTTGCGTCACTCTCAGATTTGCGCACTTGATAGAGAGAGCTTGATGAGTGTGTGTACAAATGAGGTGCTAGGCCTCTTATAAATACAAGTTGTGCCCCCCCAATAATTAGGTCAGGGCTGACCTGTCCACTTTATCTTTCTAATTTACTTTTGACTTGTCTAGGCACAATAGGGCCAACTTGTCAATATAATATATATATATATATATATATATATATTTTTATTTTTTATTTTTTTTTTTCTTTTACTTTATCCACAAAGGGGATAAGAATATTCTTTGCAGTTACACAATATTTTAAAAGTCCAATCCATAATCCATTGATCCTGCAATGTACCTCAGAACATGTTTTGCTCCTATCTAGTCAACACTCCTAGGCTCCACCATGTATTGGCTGAGAGTGTTCACAACAAAACAAATATCTGGTCTAGTGTTGGCCAAATACATCAAGGAACCAATGAACTAACGGTATCTTATGGCATCCACCAACTCAAAATCAGAAGCACTAAGCTTCTTCTAGTTGGTGACCATAGGTGTCGACATGGATCTGCAATCCTCCATCTGAAATATGCTCAGAATATCTGTTGCATACTTCCCCTGTCCCAGAAAGACGTCCCCATCCTCCTGCCACACCTCCATACCCAAGAAATAGTGCATCAGTCCAATGTCCTTCATCTCAAACTCTTATGAAAGGCCCCGCTCGCAATCAACTATGAGATGCTCCCCTCCAGTGATGAACAAGTCATCAACATATAATATGAGAATGAGTGTATCCTCTCCCCAAATGTTGTAGTAGAAGTTCGGATCTACCTCACTCTTCTCAAAACCCATCTGAAGAAAGTAGGAGTCAATCCTCAAATACCAAGCTTGAGGAGCTTGCTTCAGTCCATACAGTGCCCTTTTCAAGAGGCACACGTGGGACTCTCTCCCCAACATCTCGAACCCCTGTGGTTGCTCAATATATACCTCTTCCTCTATGAATCCATTCAGAAATGCAGTCTTCACATCCATCTGAAGGATCTTCCAACCCATCTCTGTTGCAATGGCCATAATACTCCGAATGGAAGTATATCTCACAATTGGTGCAAACGTCTCATCATAATCAATTCCCTCAATCTGAGAGAATCCTCTCGCCACAAAACGAGCCTTGAGTTTCTCTATGTTTCGATCTGCAACACACTTGATCTTGTAAAACCACCTGGAAGTCACCACCGACTTCCCCTCAGGTCTAGGCACCACCTCCCACACATCATTGTGCATAATGGAGTCATACTCCTCTTGCATGGCCTCTCTTCAGACCTGTTGGTCTGCTACCTACGCAAAAGTAGTGGGCTCGAAAACTGTGATGCTCGTCACCATAGCCAGGTATGAACCAAACCTCTCTGGCGCTCTACTCTCTCTAATCAACCTTTGGGGCTCCCCAACATACTCCTTGGCTTCCTTCAGGGTCTCCTAAAACCATCTCGGTTTCCTCTTCCCTGATGTAACCTCCTGTGGAGTAGTCTCCTCATGCCCCTGAGTCTCGTCCATAGATCTATGCAAAGTATTTTGAGATCTTGAAGCACGTGCACCTCCTATATGTATACAAGGAATCTGTGTACTTGTAGCTATACTGGGTGGACCATTCACCCCTGAACTTGGCGTACTCGACACCTGAGGCTATGTCCCCTGTGATGTATCACTCTATATCTGTGGGACCTCCTTGACTTTGTCTCTCGACTCAAGAGATCTCCTAAATGTTCTATCCTCCATGAATCTGGCATCTCTCCTCACAACCACTCTCCTCGGTGCTGGAATGTAGGTCTGGTAGGCCTTAGAGACCTATGAATATCCAACGAGGATCCCCTTCTCTGCAATGGGATCCAACTTTGTCCTCTTCTCAGAGGGGAGATGAGAGAACGTCAAACACCCAAATATGCGAAGGTGCTCAACATCAAGCCTACTCCTAGTGAAGGCCTCCTCAAGAGTTTTCCTCCCTAGAGCTTTATGGGGACTCATGTTCTGCAGATACATTGCAGTACTACAAGCCTCTACCCATAAGTAAAATGACAATGCATGATCATGCAACATTGATCTCGTTGCACCAACAATGGCCCTGTTCTTCCTCTCTGTAACCCCATTTTGCTACGGGTTGTAAGGAACGGTCAACTTCCTCCTGATACCCTGCTGGGTGCAGAAGTCTGCAAACTCTGTGGAGGTGTTATCCCCTATCCTAGGGATAACTAAGGAGATTATGTCTTGAGGCCCAGAGGTCCTAGACATGGAGTACCGAGAGCCATATTCACTTGAGCTTGGCCTTGGAGGGCCCATCTTTTCTTCAACGCCTCCTATCTATCAGCAGCAACAACATCCATCCTGTTATCCACCAGTTTGCACAAGATGGATTTCTTGATGAGCCGCCAAAGATTGAGGAGTCAGATGCTCATATATCAGAGTTCAGAGTTCAGCCGGTTTTGCAAAATACCACATTTTTTCGCATTTCCATCATTGTAATAAATGACTTGAGGATGAAATATTGTAAAAGGCTATTCGCCACCTAAGACCTAGGTACAAGCATGTACTCTAGAGTGTTTTTTTTCACTTGTTAATTATTTTTTGCCTGCCTTTGTGGGCGATTAATAATTTCTAAGTTTTTTCACTTAAGAGACTGACTCCAAAGCTGGAGTATGTGCTGGTGGTTAGGCCTTGACATGGTATAACCAATGTCTAGTGTCCAAATGTATATGAGTTCATACTAGGTCATATTGATTGAGTCATATGGAAATTGTGGCTAGGTTTGATAGGTTTTTTTAATGTTTCAGTGAATTAATAAAATTCCCACAAAAATGGAATTTTTTAATTCTAAGTCAATAAATTGTAAAAATATGGCATCAAACATTGTCAGATGCCATATTTATGGTCGTTTTCCAGTCCAGAGTATCATGTAAACCCCTATTTCCCTTCTTTTGAGACAAAAAAGTGATTATTAACACTAAAATATGAAATTTACTCGAAAATTACGGAAAGGGGTATTTAATTAAATCCCTATTTTTTAGGAAAACTGAGGAACATGTCAGAAACATGTTTTTCTTTGTCCCCAGTTGACTAAAGACCAAGGCGAGTTTAGCAGAGAGTGAGACGACTTCACTTGAGTAGATAGGCGTGGAGGAGATCCCAATGTAGGGACTCAACCCCACTTGATGAGATGGCGTATTCTAAAGGGATGGCGCACATCCCAAAGGTCCTACTCGCCCTCACACTCCCCCTTTCACTCCACTCACTCCCACTTCACCCCACTCGTCCTCACTTCACTCACCCTTCACCCACTCATCACTTCCCTTCACCTCACACTACTCCACACATCTCCCCATTTACTAAGTGTGCCACTCCCCTTTACTCTTGCGCATCTCCTCCTAACCCTTTACCATCTCTCTTCGAAATGTCACCTCTCTTGCTTTATAACCAAGCTTGACCCCTCACATTTAGAGGTTAGATTTTGGGCAAGCTTGTACATCATTGTTGTAATTTTTTCGTGCTATTGGAATAATAAAAGACTTTGGAGCTCATCTTTGGTGTGTGGTGCTCATGTGTGGATGAATGTTGGACCTATTTGAGGTGATGTTACCTTGATATACTGCATATATTTATTGTTTACTTGGCTAATCATAGGGATACTATTATCTATTTGGAGTGGGTTCTTTAGTTTTCTTATTGCTTAATCCACTTGTTTATCTATGTTGAATACTTACATTGCATGTTTTGTTTTGGTTTAAACTAATGTGCAATTGAGTTTTTCTGTGTAGGAAACACCAAGTATACAGGTATTTGCAAGTGTTCTTTGTTGCATGCAGGATCTAGTTCTTGGAGAGGCAAAGGAGCTAGGTTGCATCTAGTGTTTTTCCAAGGAGTTCGAAAAAGAAGACATTCTCCCTCTTCCTCACACCAAAGAGACCCCATAGCCCAAGTGTTCCATGCTCAAGCAAAAACTCTGAAAAAATCATAAATATTCTTCTTCCTTTCTCTTTGTTTGGTTGCATGTTGATTAGATCTATTTTAAAATTTAAATTTGAATATCTAATGTTGCATGCTTAAAGTTCCTAGATCTAGTTGCAATATTTTCTAACTAAAGAAGTAGATCTAGGCTAGTTTCCTTGCAATTTTCTAGGTTCTTTTCATCTAATCTTAAACTAGATAGTTGTTTTGTTTCGTATTGTAAATCAAGCTAGTTAGTGGTCCTATGCTTGCTGTTTTAGGACAACAAACAAAAACAACTAAAGGAGCTTAGTTTAGGTTATTTAAAAGTGTCGAAAAGTGTCTAAAAATTGTCCTTTTTGCCTTAAAAAATCACAAAATTTTGAGTAAATTTTCCAAGTTTTAAATTTGTCTTTTAAATTGTTTTCTATCATCTTCTAATCAATTTACTTGCTGGTTTTTAGCAGGTCCATCCAAAAGCAAGGAGAGATTCCGTCGATTTTGGCGAAATCAAGGCTTTTGGAGCATCCGGGGGCTTCCTACTTTATCAAATAAACTTTTTCTGTTCTAAGTTTCTTGTAGTTCATAAGAACCAAAACTTATAAGGATCAAGTTTCTAAAGAGAAGCTCAAAGAGAACTTAGTTCTTATTGTAATAGGTTTAATAAAAATGGGCCCTTTGAGCCCAGTTTCTCCATCCCCATTAGGGGGATTTGTATGTCGTGGTTTGACTTTACTTTCTTTTTGTGCAAGTTTAATCTTTGATCTCAAACACACATACAAGTTCAACAAATCTAAGACACATAACACTCACATTTCACATGCATGTCTAAAAAGTACTTTCAATCTTTATGCATGTTTAGTTTAGAGCTTATTTTTTACTATCAACAATAAGTCTTGCAATTCTCAATTTTCAAGTTTCTTGCAAAGCACATCTTTCAGTTATTTTCAAAGTTTATTTCATTCAATTTTGCAAAGTCAAATAAACCTTGTTTGTAGTTTAATTAGGGAAATCTTGGAAGTTGCTATCTCAATGCGCGGGAAAATGCCTAAGGGGAGTGTGTGAAGTTTCACTGAATACCTCAGGCTTGTTCCCCTCAGTGTTGAACATTCGGCACCCTTAGTGAACTTACTGATGAGACCTTTTGGGTTTCGGTAAGTTCTCCGCAAGTTTCCAAACAAAGAGTTAGCTTCTAAAGAGGCCACATATTCTTTCATTAATCTACCTTTAATTTACCTTAATAAAACACGCGATCAACAATTGCCCACGACTCCTTTTAAGGCACTGATACTATTAGTTTATCTTTATGTATGTGAGCAATTTACTTCATTCATGCAATTGTCTAACTAATTTCGTTAATCTTGCAGATCTTGTATCCTACTTGATATATGCATGCTTATGGGCGAATGGTTTATATGATTATCTCAAATGATGAATGTTAAGTGTTGAATGCCTTTGTTTTAATTTGCAATAAACTCCTAGAAGTAGTTCTTTTTGTTTTACTTAGTTTAAAAGAGCCTTAGTATTTTTATAGGGACTACCCCCCTTGGCTTCGCTAGGAGTTGGCCTAGACGAAGGAGTTGAGGATTAGGTGACAGCAGCTTGACTCGAAACTTGCCCCCAAGGACACACCAAGTGGATTGAAGGTTTCTTCCACGTTACCCTAGGTGTGTATACGGTAGCAACACATCCCATCGGCCGAGTTCTAAGGTAGCAATGGGTCTTGCTCCATGAGGTAATGAGTCCGGGTATCATGGTATGTGTCACTCTGATTCTAAAAACATTTGAATATATGCATTGAATTCTCTTTTGTTTCATGACGTTAGCTTGGAAATTATGCATTTTAACTTGTCCATACCTGGGGGGGATGATAGAGTGCCCTAGTAAGTTGGTTCCCTTAGGGATGAGTTTCCACTGGGTGGGTCTATGAAAGGTCATCGTCCATTCCTTCCATACTTATCACTTTTCACCATTTTCCCTCTCATTTATCCCCTACATTGGTTCGGGCATTGGGTTTGCCAAGCTAGTAAGGGTTGTACCTTGCCTTGTGGGAAGAAGGGGCTAAAGGCCCATAGGGTAAAAGTAACTGGAAAAAGTTAAAAGCTAAGATGAAACCTTGAGATGCTTCGCCCAAGGATTCCCGAGAAAGCAATAAAAGGCTTCTCAACAAGAAAAGCGGACCCGTAAAATAAAATAAAACTCAAGGGCTAGTTGGTGGATAGGAGGTCTCATCATGAGCCAACCTATTAGGTCCATGGGCATGTAGTGGTATGACACTACTATTCATCTAGTCACCAAGCCAGGGTAGTGGCTCTTGGTGGCATAGCCAAGAGAAAGGGGGTCTCATCACGAGCCAACCTTCTCATTTCTGTGAAATGCTTGTGGGTAACGCTGTCACCACTGGTCACCACGCCAGGACAGTGTCCTTCAACTATTCTCTTGAAAAGAAAAAGCAATAAGACAAAGAGTAAAAGGCATTGAATGGGCTAGGAAACAATTGCATCCATGACAAGGTGCAACTCACCCTTTACAGAGGCACCCACAGGGAAGACCTACATTTCCCTGTCATCATTGCACCCCTTGCCCAAACTTTCCCTACACCATCTCATACATTTACATGACCTAGATTGGTCTTCACCTGGGAAACACCCCACACCTGAGGAGGATTAGCCCAATAGGACATCCTAATACCCTCTCCAAACCCGACTTGTTAAATAGCATAACGTCTTTGAGCATTTGTCTGGGTAAAGGGGGGTTTGATGCACATGTTTGGGTAACTTGATTATTAGATGTGATTGACATTGCTATGATCCTTGTGACTTATGAGCCCATGGAGGGCGTACTTGTTGTTGTTGCAGGACCATGCCCGACGGACAGGTACATATGGGGAGATGATTAGCTCGGACCTCCATGGGGCTAAAATCCCACCAGATGGATGTTGCGACCCCAGCCAGGGGCAGAGGCATACCGGAGGCTTGCACCAGAGAAAAGGGAGGATGTTCCACCAGAGGCACTTTGACAGGCCTAGACCTAGGGGGGTCTTTCCCTCCCACCATGACATTAGTCCTTGAAGGCCCCTGACGTCATCATTTGGAGCCTTGATGTTATCCAGTTGGGGTTTTTGCATGAGGGTGGCTTGGTTGGCATGTGTGGCAGCTTCTGAGGCCTTTTGAAGCCTAATGTTTCACTTTGGAGGCCTAACGTTCCAAGAAGGGGCCTAACGTCACCCTAGGAGGGGCATGACGTCATCCCTAAAAGACAAAATTAGGGTTTTAATTGTCTTTTTTATGTAAAATTGGATTTTTGATGTAAACTAGCCATGTCGGCCTTTTTTAACCTAAAATGTAATTAAAGGTCACTTGTATTGTATAAATAAGGGAAAAATCTCTTATATTTTTCATCATCTTTCACTCACACATGTTTTAGGTCTAAAATTCGATCTCTTTTAAGGCTTATTGGCTGGAATAAGTGGTGCGCAACTCTTGGAGGAAGCTTATCTTGGTGTATTTTTGCATTTTCATGGTGGAAAGTCTTCAACTAGGGTTTGTGGCTAGATTATTCTTGATAAGTAGAAATCTGCAATCCTTCTTTATTTTGAATGGTTATGGTGCATTTACTTGTTCATTTATAAGATTATGAAATTGTTAGTGTGAAACCCTAGGAGAAAAACACATGTTATTGTCCTTTTCTTTATAACTCTTCACCTACTTGATTTTGCTAGAAGACACCCCCCTTGAAGGATTTACTAGAGCCCTACCTTAGTAGCACTCTAGTATCATTTCTTCATTAAGCTTCATACTTTATTTATAAGCTTGACCTAAAGAAGAAGGAAATTACTAGGGCCTAGGGTTACCTACTTCCTAGCACCTTTTCTTTCTAGGGTTTTGGATATTGAGGCCTTAGGTTACTAACACCTCAACCATCCTCCCTCTTCCTTTAGCTCACCCATTATCATTTGTTTCCCTCTAAGAATTGCCAGTGCAATATTGACTCCATTTACCCTAAAAGGCACTAGTTCATACCTTGCAAGTGATTGATTGACTAAAACAACTCCTAAACCATCTACTTTAAGACCTTTACTAACTATTTCTAACTCTAGATTAGACTAACCTACTAACTAATTTGTTGTTGTTACAAAAGATTGCTACATCCATCTATAACAGCAGGAAATTCATCTTAAAAGCATGTTTTAAAGATGATTATACATTTCCATCATTGCTTCTGACAATTACTAGCATTTTGTCAAGTTTATGTTATCATTTTTGGTCATTTTTGAAGCTTTATTGAGGCATAATTGTGAAGTTATTGCTATATATACATTGTTGTTATAAATACTTATGTTGCTTCAACTTTTATATCAGCTTGTTCTTTTTTTTATCAAAGTCTATGGTTTTATGAAGCACTAACATCATATGGTACTTGCAAATAGTATTTTTCTTGTTGTCTTGTTCTCGGCAGCTACACTTAAATATCACTTTGCTTCATCTCATTTAAACCTTTGGAAACTTGGATCAGAGTGACCTGTGAGAGGGGTGGGATTTTCTTAATATTCTTACCTTAGCCTTCTCAAACCCCCAGGTCACTGGGGACGTCTCCCCTGGGGTACTACTCCTAAAGAGAAAGAGGTGTCTTGTTTAGGTGACAGTGATAGGACAACCTCCTATTACGCCAATTTATTGTTCACTTACCTTTGGCTTTTGGGCAAGGACAACTTGCGCAATAACAAGGGGTATACTCACCCTCATTCTTCGATCATAAGACCTTGATCTTTCTTCCTGTATGGTTCTCCACAAGAGCCTTAAACTCTTGGAACCTCTTGAAGACCTCACTCTTGGTCTTCAAGAAATAGATCCAAATCTTCTTGGAGTGGTCATCAATGAAAGTCACATAGTACTCAC
>ML818521.1:19905-33404 GCA_009831015.1 Picea engelmannii | reverse complement strand
TCCTTGATTGCCTTCTCTATCTCATCCTTGAACCTCCTAGGATGACAATAAGGGGGGGTGATCATAGGTTTGGCCCCCTCCTCCAACTCAATGGTGTGCTCAAACCCCCTGTCAGGTGGTCTCCCTGGTGGAATTGCCTCAAAGACCTGCTGATGTCGTGCCAATAAATTCTTGATCTCTGTATGGTATTGTTGTCAACCTTCTGAATCCTTCTGATTAGTGATCAAGCATTCTGCGGCATATGCTACCTCCCCATGTCTAAATATTCTCTGCATCCTCTTGGCTGAAACTGTCATGGGTGCTCCTGTCGACATACCTCTTAGAACAACCTTCTTCCCATCCTGATCTCTGAATCCCATTTCCAAGGCTTGGTAGTTGGTAGTGATTTTTCCCAAGGTAATCATCCACTGAACTCCTAACACCACATATGTGTCTGATAGGTCAACCATATAAAATGTGTCTCTCACTGTGTAGTTGCCTAACTTCATCTCTAAGTTTGGAACTCTGTCTAGACACTCCACTGTGTGGCCATCTGTTACCGCAACATCAAAGCCCTCAAACTCCTATGTCTGAAGTGCCCGTCTAGCTACTAGGGAAGCATCGATGAAGTTGTGGGTGGCCCCACCATCTATCAAGGCGATTGCCCGTTGCCCCTGAATAATCCCTCTAATACGGAGGGTATCATACCTGGGAACACTAGAAAGGGTCGCTATGACACCTCCCTTTGCTGGTTTCCTCCTATTAGACTGTTCTGGCGGTTGTGGGACTACTGGAGGATAGGCTCCTGCCAGTGTCGGTGGTCTACGAGGAGGCTGCTCCTCTGTTGGTGCTGACTCCTCCTCTGAACTAGTGGATCCACTGTCCTGCTCCTCCTCCTCACTGTCCACGCTGTCTGCTGCTACCTCAATATAATGAATCTCTCCTTTGCCCATGCACCTGTGGCCTGAGACCCAAGGATCTCTGCAGCTGAAGCTAAGCTTCTTCCTCATAAGCTCTCGCCTAGTCTCATCATCCAACTTCTCCTTGCCCTTCCATTCTCTCTGGAATGGCTTCCTGTCTTAATCCCTCTGGGGCACAAATGGTTTGGAGAAAGTTTTAGTCTTTGGCACTGAGTCTACCAGATCTCGAGTGCGAAGGATGGCATCCTGGAAAGTGGGAGGCCTGTATGCCTTCACCCATCCTCTCAAAGGCTCTGTGCGTCCTTCTGTGAATAGCATGATCAGCTTGGGCTCTGATATATCTGTCACTGCCACGGCTACCCGCTGAAACTCTGTGATGAACGCCTCTGCTGTGCCAGTTTGTCGCAACTGGGCTAGATCCCTGAAGTGTATCTCGGTATCCTTCCTGTCAAACCTGTCCATGAGCCTATCTGTAAACTCCCTATAAGAGGTGATGCGATTGTGACCCAATGTCACCAATCCATGATACAACCACTCGTGTCCCTCACCCTCCAAGTGTAAGGTCGCAAAATTGATGGCCTCTGTCTCGGTCATCTGGTTGAGCTTGTAATACGTGTCTAGTTTCTGTACCCAAGCTTTGGCGGTGTATTTGGACGATTCGTCGAAAGAAGGGATGGCGAGTTTCCCAACTTTTCGGATGAAATCGAGGTTATGCCCCTGCTGCTGTTGTGGTCCTCCCCTCTGCGGCTCTCTGGGGCGGTTCATGAGTCTGAGCCCACAATACTCGACTAAGGTCATGTCCTGATGGAAGTCACGACCCAATGCTGCGTACTCCCTCCTATACTCTGCAATGTCGTTGGCATGAGTGGGTGGCCTCTATGATATTGGTGGCGATGCTGCTACCGGGGGTGCCCTCTGGAAACTGGGAAACAAGGGTCTGGGAATCCTACTCGCAGAGGAGTATGTGTGAGAGGGTGACTGGGGTCTACTACCTGCTCCTGAGTTCCCCTATGCTGCATGCGGGACTTGTGTATCTCGGGTGCCCACTATAGCCAATCTATCAACCACCTGTGCCAAGGACTGAGACATGGTCCGTTGACTAGCTAACATACTGTTGATAACCTACATGAAAGCTGCCTCTGGATCTACGGGGGCCTTGCCACTGCCCTCTAGTCGCTCATATCTGTCTCCTAGTATCCTCTCTACCTCGCACTCAGCCTCACGCTTTGCCCTTCTCTCTGCTTCTCTGTGTGCCTCTTCCTCTTCCTCTGAGCTAGGAGGAAAAGGGGGAAACTCAGGCCTATGCCTTCTTTCCTGATGCCTGTTGTAAGTGACATATTCGTCACCTACGTGTTCACGGCCCTCTGGGTCTTCTGCTGCACTCATTGTCTTTAGTCACAGGCTGGCATGACTAAAGCTCTCATACCACTGTAATGTTCCTGACTTGGCTAGTCTAGGAAACGTTGCTAATGTGTGTGTAGGATCAAAGGTTTACAGCATATAAATGATCATACAAATAATAAACGCGACAAAGGACTGCAAAGTTTGTATTATGATATCTCTGTGGATTACAAAATGGCTGAATGCGGCTGAATAACTGACAATACTCGACTAGATCAACATACAAAGGATCTTAGCCGGAATATAAATAAGCAACTGCGGCTGAATGAAATAACAACACTCGGCTAGATCAAAAGACAAAAGGATCTTTGCCAGAATACAAATAAGCAACTAAAATATAATACCCGGAATATGGGAGCACTGCGGAATCAATGAAGAATGATGGAAGACCTGGATGATCTTCCCGGTGACTAGGGTGTGTCTTTCAACACCGAAATCATCCAATTGGTGTCTTCCTCCCGGAATACACTGAACTATCTCTCCTGAGATGCGCCTCTTCTCCTCAATGACAAGTCATAATCTGCATAATGATGAATTAGGTCGTTGACCCTTCCTTTATAGCTTTCCAAAACCCTAATTCACTGTTGACTTCCAAAACCCTAAATCATGCTGAAACCCTAATTCACTGTTGACTTCCAAAACCCTAAATCACTGTTGAAACCCTAATTCACTGTTGACTTCTATTTTTAGCTCATAATGACTTAAAAGCACTTTTAACCCTTTTTAGCTCAATGTCACTTTCCGAATATAACACTTGTGACTGGAGTGACCTCTAGTAACCTTGTTTACCCCTCTTTGGCCCTGGCTATAGTCTAACGGGGCAGTTTAGACCATTAAGCCTCCTCTCTAGAGCTCCTATTTGGAAAGGAACATTACAGTGTAGGCCAACTCCACCATGTGTGAAAGATAATTAATGGTTATTGTAATAATTAATTATTTTTTCAGTTATTGAGGTCGACCCTGTTGTGCCAACAAACACCACTTTTGGTCTATCCAGTCTAGTATAAGTAAAGGTGATTTCCCCATTGAGGAAACACACAAGTCACATGTAATTTCGGAATTTCAGCAAGTACATCTTCTAGGGCTGAGGTGCGCACCTCTCTTGGGTGCTAGCTTCTTGGTTTTGGAGAACACCCTTGTGTGTGCTAGGTCTATGGTGTGGGAGGTCTTTCTCTTGAGAATATAGCAAAGGATTGTTGGGTTTTTCTCCCTTGTTGAGAAGGGTTTTCCCAAGATATTTCTTGTGTTCTTGTGCATGGTATTTCTTCTTGTGATCTTGGTTATTGCAGCAATTGTTAATGGTGTAACTGCATTTGTTTATGGTTCAATTAAATGCTAAAAATAAAATAAACTTCATGCTTGAGCCTAGCATAGTGAAAATTTAACATGGTATCAGAGCTTAGGTCTTGAAGAATTCATTGCACAAGCATTGAAGCAGTTGTCCTCTCCTTTTTTCAATTATGTACGACCCTCTAGGGTTTTCTACAATTCCGTACGACCCTCTAGGATTTTCTACAATTCCGTACGCCCCTCTCCTTTTGAGTGATTTCAGCACTTTACACTTGGACGTTGGGGCTGAAAATTGGATAGGAGTGTACGGCCTCCTTCAGTGCACCTTTAGCAAGCTTCAGATTGCATTTTCGAGCATTTTGGATTTTTGTCCCTAGGGTTTCGCAATTTTTTGCAAAAATTTCAGATTTAGAGTTTTTGCAGCTCATCGAAGGAGCTTCTCAACTCACCAGTGTTCTTCTGACTTTCAAGGCTTATTGTTGGCAGTCATAAGCCCAACAAAACCTAAGGTTGCTAGCCTAGCCTAGCCATTAGATTTTCTAGCCCAGTTGACAAGGGTTTGTGAAGAATCTAAAAATATGATGAACATAATTATGATGGAAGATAAGCTTGATGGATCAAGCAAACACAGTTCCTGGAAAACAAGACTTCGGAGAGATGAAGACATCAACGAAGAAGCCTTCTTATTCATTTCAACACTCTCAGGTATGGTTCCTACTAATGATGATACTTGGTTAATTGACAGTGGTGCCTCCAAGCACATGACTGGATTCAGAGATCACCTCACTAATCTTGTTGAGAAAGAGACCAACCTACATGTTGTCCTTGGAGACGATGCCAGATATAATGTGAAAGGGGTTGGAACTTCTACCTTCCAACTAGATTCTGACATGCATCTTTAGTTAAGTGAAGTACTATATGTACCTGGGATGAAGAGGAACCTTGTCTCCATTTCTATCTTAGAAGACAAAGGCTACAAGGTTACCTTTTCTGAAGGAAAAGTTCCTGCATGGCACAAGGACTCACATATAAATTATGCCAGAGTAATTGGTGTTCGAGAAAGCAGCTTATACAGATTGACCATCAAACCAGTCCAGGCCCTGTTACATGATACTATCAGCTTGAGTGAGCTATGGCATAGGAGACTTGCTCACATTCATTATAGAGCTCTTCCAACTCTAGGGAAAATGATAACATGCCTTCCAGAGATACAGATTTGGCATAAAGGTGTTTGCAAAGGTTGTGCCATTGGCAAGAATGTCAAAGGGTCCTTCTTGGGCAATGACAATAGATCCAAGGAAATCTTGGACTTGATACATTCAGATGTGTGTGGGCCAATGAATGTTGCCTCCTTGAATAGATATTTGTACTATGTACTCTTCATAGATGATCGAAAAACTTGGATTTACTTCCTGAAGACCAAGGATGGAGTCCTTGCAAAATTTCAAGAATTCAAAGCTCAGGTTGAGAACTTGGCCGAAAGAAAGATCAAGGTACTAAGATCAAATAATGGAGGAGAATACACCTCCAAGGATTTCAACAATTTTTGTATTGAAGAAGGGATCAAGAGGGAGTACACAGTTCCTTACAACCCTCAACAAATGGGGTTGCAGAGAGGAAGAACAAAACCATCATCGAGGCAACCAAAGCAATGATACACGATCAGAGTCTACCTATGACTCTGTGGGAAGAAGCATGCATGACAACAGTATATGTTCAGAACATGAGTCCTCACCAGATTTTGAAGAACATGACTCCCGAAGAAGCCTTCATCGGAGTGAAGCCTGAGATTGGACACTTCAGGATATTTGGGTGCCCAGTATATTTTTATGTACCCAAAGAAAAGAGATCGAGATCCAAGCTAGACCCTTCAGGGAGAAAGGGTACATTTGTGGGATACAGTGAATCTTCGAAGGCATATCGGATCTACATCCCTGGTCAGAGACAGATTGAGGTAAGCAGAGATGTTATCTTTGAAGAAGAGATAGCCTTTCAAAGATCCAGAGAATCTCAGATGGAGATTGATAGTGAGACAATACCTTCTCCCCCTTTAGCAGTTCAACGAGAGACAACCATTATCCTAGTTGATCTAGTTGTTCCAATTGATCCAGTTGTTCCAGTTGATATCCCCAGATATATTGCAGTATGGCATAAAAGGCTTGCCTGGGCTCGACAAACTCTGCAAGAGGCAGAGGGACATGCAGCCCCTCAAGGCACATCCCGAGAGAGCAAGAGACCAAAGAGATTTTCGAGCTATTTTTCAGCCATGAGCCACATCATTGATTCTGAGCTTTCTTGTCATGGAGAAGCAACAAGTGAGCAGGTATGGCAAGATGCCATGACAGAAGAATATCAGTCCATCTTGAAGAATAATGTATGGGATATTGTTTTGAGACCAAAAGGGAAGTCTGTAGTGACTTCCAAGTGGGTCTATAAGATCAAGCATGCAACTGATGGAAGTGTTGAGAAATACAAAGCGAGATTTGTAGCCAGAGGATTCTCACATGTAGAGGGAGTTGACTATGATGAGACATTTGCTCCAGTAGCCCAATACACTTCCATCCGTACTATCATTGCACTAGTTGCATCTATGGGTTGGAAACTACATCAGATGGATGTAAAAACAACTTTTCTCAATGGTGAGATTGAGGAAGAAGTTTATATCGAGCAGCCAGAAGGATTCATGATACACGACAAGAAATCTCATGTGTGCAGGTTGAAGAAAGCCATGTATAGACTAAAGCAAGCACTTCGTGCTTGGTATAAGAAAATGGATGGATTCTTGATAAGTTTGGGCTTCAACAAGACTACTACCGATCCAAACCTATATTATCATATTGTTGGTAACGAGTGCCTAATCTTGGTCCTGTATGTGAACGACTTACTCCTCACCAGTTCAGAAAGACTTATTGTTTAATGCAAGTGAGCATTGACTTCTGAATTCGAGATGAAGGATTTGGGTACGATGCACTACTTCTTGGGATTAGAAGTATGGCAAAGAACTGATGAGATTTTCCCGAGTCAAGGAAAATATACAGTAGAGATATTGAAGAAGTTCGATATGACAGAGTGCAAATCCATGCCTACACCGATGATGATGGATGATGTTGATTCAGGCAAGATTGATCCACATTTGTACCGACCACTGTTTGGATCATTGATGTATCTAGTCAACACCAAACCTGATATATGCTATGCAGTGAATGTACTTAGTCAGTTCATGAGTCAGTCGAGGCAGACTCACTCGATAGCGGCAAGGCATGTATTGAGATATCTGCGAGGCACAGTTGGATATGGCCTGAGATATGCCTCCAGTGTAGACTTGACTTTGTAGGGATATGCCGATGCAGATAGGGCAGGGAGCGCAGTGGACCGAAAGAGCATATCCGGTTGTTGTTTTACCTTGGGGTCTGCCATGGGTTCCTGGTACAGCATGAAACAAAGCTCTGTGGCCCTGAGTACCGAAGAAGCAGAGTATATAGCATTGAGTGTGGTAGTCCGCGAAGCAGTGTGGATTCGCAAGCTCCTGACAAATTTATTTGATCATGAGATGGATCCTACCATTATTCATTGTGATAACCAGAGTTGTGTGAAGCTCTCTGAGAACCCTGTGTTTCACGATAGATCGAAACACATTGAAATAAAATATCATTATATTAGAGACATGGTACAGAGAAAAGTAGTACACGTGCAGTACCTTCCTACACATGAGCAGATTGCAGATATCTTCACCAAACCGCTTGCCAAGACGAAGTTCAAGTACTTATGTGAGAGACTTGGCCTGGTGGAGAATGCCTCCCTAGATGAGAGGAAGGGTTGATGATTACAGCTTCGTGAGACATCCTCTAGGACACAGACTGAGTAAGTCGGCCTGTGAGAGAGCCCATGAGTTGGGTGTGCCCATGAGATGGGTGTGTCGTTCCTCTCTCTGACTGAGATGGAACGTTGTGTGCCCCTGTGTGGGGTAAGGATTCCCATGAGATGGGTGTGTCAATGTGTATGCCCTTGTGGGGTGAGGATGCCCATGAGATGGGTGTGTTGTTTGAGACGAAACGATGTGTACCCCTGTGAAGGGTGAAGATACCCATGTGATGGGTGTATCGTTTTCCTCTGTGTAGGGAGCTAAGACGATGTGGTACTCCAGATGATTCTCCTGTGAGACTCAGTGAGATAGAGATCTGTTGACTAGGACATCCCTGTGGCTGAGCACAGGTGGACATGCCCCTAGTGGCTGAGCACTAGTGGGTGTGTGAGATCCATTGCTTCCAGATGATTCTCCTGTGAGACTCAGTGAGATAGAGATCTGTTGAATAGAACGTCCCTGTGGCTGAGCACAGGTGCACGTGCCCCTAGTGGTTGAGCACTAGTGGGTGGATAAGATCCCTTGCTATATTGTCAGAGAGTGAGATTTACCTGTAACACTAATTGTGATGTAAAGGGTACAGGTCGGCTCCACCATGTGTGAAAGATAATTAATGGTTATTGTAATAATTAATTATTTTCTGAGTTATTGAGGTTGGCCCTGTTGTGCCAACAAACACCACTTTTGGTTTGTCCAGTCAAGTATAAGTAAAGGTGATTTCCCCATTCAGGAAACACACAAGTCACATGTAATTTCGGAATTTCGGCAAGTACATCTTCCAGGGCTGAAGTGCGCACCTCTCTTGGGCGCTAGCTTCTTGGTTTTGGAGAGCACCCTTTTGTGTGCTAGGTCTATGGTGTGGGAGGTCTTTCTCTTGAGAATATAGCAAAGGATTGCTGGGTTTTTCTCCCTTGTTGAGAAGGGTTTTCCCAGGATATTTCTTGTGTTCTTGTGCATGGTATTTCTTCTTGTGATCTTGGTTATTGCAGCAATTGTTAATGGTGTAGTTGCATTTGTTTATGGTTCAAGTAAATGCTAAAAATGAAACAAAATTCATGCTTGAGCCTAGAATAGTGAAAATTCAACACAAATGTGCTACGTTTTTTCTCTTTTCCGGGAATATTTGCCCGAAATCCAGCGAGATATTGTTGGATCTGCAGATTTGAATGGTTAAATCTGTATAATTCGAGTGCTCTAGGGGTTTTTCAGCACACTGGATCCATTTTTGCATTCAGAAATCCAATTTAAACAACAGAAAGTTGTGATTTCGTGCAGATTTATGTTGCCAGATTCCGGCGAGGGAAAAAACGTAGAACAGTTAGACAACGCCCATTTCAGATCAATAGTTAACATGCATGAGATTTGGAACAGACACAAACATATCAAGGTGAAACTAGGAACAGAAAATGATCAAAATCACATTTCAGATCAATAGTTAACATGCATGAGATTTGGAACTAATATTTTCACAAATCTAAGTAGATCACCCTTGAATTACATTAGAATTAGAGATAATAATTAACAACAGACACAAACATATCAAGGTGAAACTAGGAACAGAAAATTATCAAAATCACATTTCAGATCAATAGTTAACATGCATGAGATTTGGAACTAATCTTTTCACAGATCTAAGTAGATCACCCTTGACTTACATTAGAATTAGAGATAATAATTAACAACAGACACAAACATATCAAGGTGAAATTAGGAACAACAAATGATCAAAATCACATTTCAGATCAACAGTTAGCATGCATGAGATTCAGAACAGACACAAACATATCAAGATGAAACTAGGAACATAAAATGATCAAAATCACATTTCAGATCAATAGTTAACATACATGAGATTTGAAAATCAATCACACTCTTTGCACCAAGCTCCTTTATTGGTTGTCAGGTGATTGGACCTACTTTTGACTACAAATGTATTTTTTCATGCACTCGTTGAAACTTCTAGGGCTATTTTGATATTTACTACAACTTAAATCATTTAACTTGAACTTGACTTTCCCTCGGTCTTTGCTATAGAGGTTTCCTCAAACTGACTACTACAGATAAAACAATTCCAATTAATGTTTCCAAGACCCAACCTTCATGTATGTTCAAGCACTTTATTCCATTAGGGGAATTTTGAGGTCTAAAATGGGCCTCTTAAGAGATATAATAAAAAATTATAAGTTCGACATTTTGTGGAGAAGGTATATTTACAACTCACATCTTGCACTACAATCTATGTAATTATGGTTAAGTTAAATTGAAGAAATGTCTAGAAATAAAATTAATAAAAAAACTCTCTATTGATGTGACTAGAAATAAAAGTACTTTTGGGAATATGAATTGCTTTTAATAAAAAATGTAGTACTCAAAAAGTAATTCTCATATAACATTTTTTGAATATAACCCATATGATGGACTATGTTGCTACTCAAACTCTCACTAAGTGAAAAGTCCTAACCACAATTGTGAAAGCCTAAATGCAACTTAGACTAGCCACTACTGTCACCTAGGTGGTCTAATCTTTCTCTTTTCAGACTAAGAGGTTCTTAGCCTAGGGAGCCTTCCCTATGAAATAATTAAATCCAAGTTATCGTTTAGAATTAAAGCAATGAAAGGGCCTTCTGAGAACCAGACTGGTTGATTAGGTTCCAGGTCTGGCTAATGAAGGTTTGAGGAACAATTATGGTAACCTACATGCAACAATCACCCAAGGTGCAAGTACCCTTATTATTGGCGAGAACCCTACAAGGGAGTTGAGGCAGTGACTGTCTGTCTATACCAGGTAATGCAAGTATTTCCCCCTTGCTATCACCTGTGTGATATCCTAAAATTGCTACGTTTACAATTGCACAATCAATGGCTGGGAGGAACAGTCATAGGTCAAACCACACACAAGAGCAGGGTAACTAAGCCCAAAATTCCGAGAAGTGATTCCACTCAGGGTGGCTTGCACTTCTGAAATCCCCAAATACGTAGTAGTCCAATTAGTACTGTAAACACCCAAACAGGTGGAGAGGGGATATCTTCCCCACCTGCTCTAAGTGCAATCTCGTGATTGACGCATGTGTTAAATGCACTTCATCGGGGATTGATTGCTAGATAGATTTTTAGATGTTGTAATGGAAGTTTTGTTTGGATTTAATGAGTTGAATTAGTGTTGGTAAATTTGCAATGTGTTAATTGTTCTAAACTGAAATGTTGCAAATGTGTAAGTGTTGATCCAAAATGAAGTACTTGTTGATTCATACATAAAATTGGAGACTTAAAATGTAAGTGCAGTGAGAAACCATGATATTACCATGTTCATTTCCTTAACGATTATGTGCTTGTGAATGCCATATAAAATAAATAAGAAGTCTGAATGCACCACATGAAATATTCAAATTACAATATGAATCAATCAGACTTAGTAGAGAACTATTCTAATCCCAAAGATCACTGCTAGGCGCAATGTGGGAGCATACTTTAGTTCTCTACTAGCCTACAGACTTAGAGAATGGTTTTTGATCCCAAAGATCGCCACTAGGCACGATGGGAGAGCATACAGCAATTCTCAGATTCTAAATTACTTGAAGCATAAAACCTTAAATCATTAAAATGTTTAGCACATGTGAGAAGACAACCAAACAAGTAAACCTAATCCTCCAACCAAGGAGAAGGGAGACTCCCCCAACCAAAGACCTCCATCAAATGATCCAATGCCATGAAGAGAAGGGGCTCCATAAAGATGTATCACACCAAGTCGGTCCAATGCTCCAAGATACCAGCTGCAAATCTCCATCAATGTGATGGAAATAACAATGTGGAACCTCATACAATATGAGATGTAATATGATGTAGTATGGCACAATAATTGTGACACCCTACGGATTATGAGGGTTGCTCTTGGACTTCATTATTAAATAGCATAAGGCTTGCATTAAATGGCTTGCAAACACCAATTAATGACTGCATTTAAATTTTTAACGCATTTAATAATTTATAGATACCGCCACCCCCAATTTAATGGTTTGCAATCAGCAAACTAAACATCTCTTACTATTACAACCTATGGCACAAACATGTGTCAATTGTGTCGCTCTGTAACACACAATATCCTACAATAGCCTTAATGTGGTCTACGTAAGACGATGTCATCTTTATTGTGCCTTGCATATATCTTGTGCATAAGAGACAGCCATGTATTCCATGAAAAATGGTTTGCATTTATTATGGCATGCCTTTATTTATGATGGCATATGGCATACCTATAATTATTACTCTGGAGTCTGGAGTATTGTCATTTATGTTTAAAGCATAAAATTTATGGCAGATTTAGCCCATAGACTTGTTTATGGCTGATTTGATCCAGAGACTTGCAGTTATGGCATTTATTCACCACAAACCTACATTCATTTCAAAATTTGACCTTGACAACTGCATTTATGATGGCTTTTTACAATTGAAGACTATCATGGAGTTGGACCAAGACCTAAAATTGTTTTTGGCCAACACAATTTGTATTTCAATACTTTCTTTCCAAATTGTGGATTTGGTAAGAATTTATTTTCCCAAACATCCATCACATAGGGGAGGTAGTGTTTTCTAGTTCATTATCCATGTCCTTTCATAGAGTTGATAATTTGATGACATGTTCATTTGGTATTTATTTTTGGTACCATGTTGCTCATGTGCCATATTTATTTCATGCATATTTATATCATCATGAGCCATAGTTTCATATTAGGGTAACGTAATGCGTTGGAATGCATTGTGGACATGGATTGATCATGGCAGGATCCATGTATGTAATATGGACACCTAGCTAGTGAATATGATACAAACCTCATTTACATGTATATTTTTCACCATGAACGGATATGCTTTTGCAGAGGGGTATTATATTGTCTATGTACATTCATCACCATACCACATAAGGAGTAAAGAAAAATTTCAACTAAGGCATAAGGAAGGAATTGCACCCTGTCTATACAAACACTTTTCTTTCTTTCTCCTGTGAGCAAGGGGCCTAGTGGTTGTATGGATAGTCATCATCTGGTTATGGCTGTATGGGGAATAGTTATCATGTGCCTATGGCTATATGTTTGTAGTGTGGTCAAACAAAAGCTCTAGGATATCATATAGTGGTAATATATGAATACATGGAGACAACCTTTGGAGGAGGATCTCCACTCTCAATTCTACACTTGCCACATAACTATCCCTAATGGTGTGGACACCTGTAATGTCTCTTTCCAAATGATCACTTCAGGAGATTGACGTAATAGCCTAAGTGATTTCCGTAGGCTTAAAGTCACCGGAAGGAGAGGGGATTAATTAATTATTTGATCTCATTGGGGTGAAAAAACAATCTTTTTAAAAGTGACAGAGTAATTAAGTGAAAAGGTGTTTTAAGTGACTTTGAGCTTATAAAGTCATTTTACTTTATTAAAAGGGTAAAAGGGTTAACAAAAGAGTAAACGAGGAAATAAAAGATGAATGAGGGCGCCCTCTCTTATTATGCATTGTTATTTTCTAAAAACAAATTGGAGAGAGTTCTTGTAGCTTTGGCTCTTGGGACGAAAAACCCTAGAGAAGAGGATTGCGTTCGGTGGTGAAACTATCCACCTTTGTTGATCATGGAGAGAAGATCACTCAGATCTTTTCATTGTGCTTCATTGTGATGGAGTTTATCATTTTGGCGGCTGTGTTTTCTCATTTGTGGTTGAGTTTTGCTTGTATGAGGGCCAAGTTCTCTTCAGGAGACCGAGTTCTTATTGAAGAGAGTCGAGTTGAGTTTGTGGCGGCGTTTCTTGAGTTTGGGGGAAGAGTTGTTCACTTGGAGGCCGGATCATCCTTTATTGGGTCAATTTTCCCTTGTGCTGAGGCACCATTCTTCCGACCAGGGCTATTTCATTCCATAGAGGCCGAGTTCTTCTTTTGTACAGGCCAAATCTATTAGTGGGGGTTGAGTTCTCATGGAGAAGTTGATTTATCATAAGAGGTCAAATTTATCATAAATTGTATCAATTCTATGGATCTAATTGTTGTTGTTTTGGTTTAGT
>ML818520.1:58651-79351 GCA_009831015.1 Picea engelmannii | reverse complement strand
TTGAATGAATTTGTTGGAGTATTTTGGCAATATAACATTATTTTATGTTGAGATTCAACAAGAAGATCCTAGTGAAAATTATGCACCTATACTAGGATGGAGCCTTAGGCTATTTTTAGATGGAAGTATATTTTTAGATGATGAGAAAATTCTATTTATAGATAATGTCTATTTATAGATGGTGAGAAGATTATATTTATAGATGTATGTCAACTATTATTATCCCTTAATAATTATTGTACAATAAATATTAATCTATTCTCAATGAGCACTAGGAAATAGTTAACTGAAGTGGAAAATCAATTAGCTATAGGAAATTCGAGTTCAAAGGTTGAATGGTGGGATATGCAAGTCGAATTAGTTGTAACTGAGTGATTCAAAGTTGTAATAGAGTTGGATGTGTAGTTATGTGAGTTTTAAAGTAGTTTAACTCAGTTAAGTGAGTTAAGATCAGTTGTACTACTTGTAACTGAACATAAACTAGTGAGAGATCAGTGAATTAATTATTAATTAATTCACAATCAGTGATCTCACATGCAACTGAATATTTACAATTGTTAACTACATGCATGTCAGATCTAGTGGAGACCCAGTTGAGATAATAGGTGAAAGGGATAGTTTGACTATCAGTCGTGAATTTAGTGGATGCACTCATGCAACCACACACACGTTGCATGTGCCCATGAGGATTGCGCAGTGTAGGCAAGAGGAATTCATCCATTGTAGGGATTTCCATCAGTAGGGATTGCACATAGGAGGTAGGTTATCTGGAGGCAGTAAATTGGCACATGAATTTGTTAATTTTTGTATGACAGTGTGAGACGATTGTATATTGTACTGGGAGATCTTGGATTATATTTTTGTATGAGATTTTTTCATGATCCATGATATATACATAATATATAATAGTGGGGTTTTTATATTTATGCTTTCCCGGTAAAACATATGTGTTATGTGTGATTGATCTTTCTTCTTGATATTTCAATTGGTGATCGCATTTTAAATTCAAAAAGAATATTTGTAGAAGTGGTTATGTATTTAACAGTGGCATATAATTGTTAGATCAAGAGAATCTAGGAAATACATAATTTGTATTAAAATTTCTACATGGTATCAGAGCATAGAAGATTGCAATTTTGAAGCAGAAGCTGAGTTTGTGACTAGATAGAATTTGAATCTGTGGAAAGACTTTCTTGGTGCTACAACTGATTCAAGATCGAAATGGATTTCAATTGATTGAGGTTATAGTATGCCCTCAAGGGAAGATCGAACTACATTTCTTGGAAGGATAGGATGGAGGCAGTATCGGAAGACAATGGCTTGAAAGAATTCATTGACAAAGATGTTCCTAAGCCAGATGCTGCAAATCTTGATGCATGGAAAAAGAAAGTGGAAAAGGTGAGGAGGATCCTATTGGAAGGAGTACGAGACCACATTGTCTCAAGCGTCCATGGGAAATCCACACCATATGCAATGTGTAAGGATTTGAAGGATCTATTCCAAAACAATAGAGACGATAGGAAATTGGCACTCAAAGATAAACTTAGGAAGATCAACATGCAGAAGGGTGACTCCATTCCAAAATATCTCATGAATTTTTTCCAATGTCGGGATGAGCTAGGGAGTGTGGGAATAACATTCGCTGAGGATGATTTGGTGAGCTTGGCTCTCCTAGGACTTCCCAAGAGTTGGTACAGTTATCAAGACTCTATGAATGGAAGGGAAACAATTCTAGATTGGGAACCAATATGGTCGGATCTACTGCAGGAGGAGTTCAGGCGGAACACCAAAGATGGATCTTCATCAAAGCATGGTGATGAAGAGGACTGTTCTTTGGCTGCTAAGGAAAGGAAATGGAAGGGGAAGAAATTCAATTTAAAATACGAGTCTAAAAGCAAGAAGCTGGATTTGTCCAAAGTGAATTATTTTCACTATCATGAACATGGGCATCTCGCTACTAACTGTCCATGGAAGAAGAAGAACAAGAAGGTTGTTGGAGCTGAAGCTGCTGAGGCCCTTGCCTCAGAATTTGAACTTTAATTCTCCTTGATTACATGCATGGAGTCAAGTGCATTGGGATGGGTGTGGTATTTTGATAGTGGCACTTCCTTCCACATGATTAGAGACAAGGAGATTTTTACTGACTTGGAGGAGAAAGATCTCAAAATGCATATAGATATGGGCGACGATGGATGATACAGTGCTAATGGCATTGGTACCATTGCCTTTCAGAGGGATTTAGGTAAACCATTTCAATTGAAAGATGTTATGAATGTTCCAGGTCTGAATATGTTAAGAACCAAAGACTAAATACAAAATCACCACAACAGATATACAAGAACAATATAGAAAAACACCACTTTATTATATCAAACCCTTGAGGTAGGGAAACACCATACAATGGATCTTATTATGGAAGGTATCCTCTCCTTTTGACTTTCCTCTTTGAGGGGGCATCCTCCTATTGAGATACTTCTCCAAATACAATACTTCTCTTCATGTCCCATTACATTGCTTGAACCCCTTTATATAGTGCTACCATCACCTAAGAACATTTTAGAGGAGGAATATTCTAGAAGTAGAACCTTCTAAGAAGTCCTCTTACATTTATTATATCTAACTACCCATTTATTATATATAACTACCATAGTGGGCCTTATTTAATAATATAGTGGATCTATTCCACCTTACATTGAATGGCCTCCACTATTATCACTATGGGCCCTATGGGCCCCCCCATTACCTCTCTAGCTAACTTACATTCCATCCTCCTTATGAAAGCGTTGTCCTCAATGCTTGATGTGCAACCTATTGGTAGCCAATTCACATTTTTTTTCTACTGTCTTATAAGCTGCCTACACCAGTGTTTTGCAAACCTCAATTTTTTGTCGCAATTCTCAAATAATCGACACCTTTATTTCTGTGCTATTTTCACACTTACCTTCGTTTTTGTTTTCACGACTGTAAGCGTGAAAACTTGGTCTTTCGAATTTGCATTAAAATCTTCAATGAATTGTCGTTATCATTCTTGTCGATATTCCCATTGCGTCTACATTATACTTATCATTATGAAGTTGGAAAAACGTTTTGATCTGTACTCATTTGGCATTCTTTGATTGATTATGTAATTTCGTTTCTTGAGTGATTGAATTGTGATGCATTGGTAATTGGATCTATATGTTAGTTGATCAATTCACTTGGCACATTGATTATATGTAAAAGCATTGGTGTTATGGTTTAAACCCTTGATGTGAATCATTTCATACAACACTTGGTATTGGTTTCAATTTGTGTGTTTAGTTTTAATTTGTGTGTTTGGTTTCGATTTGTGTGTTTGGTTTATCCACTTACCAAAGGTTTCGATTGATTGATTGAAATGACATAGTTGTAACACATATGCGTCATGATTTGAATAGTTGAAAGTGTCGGCGGTTGTACCATGGTAATGAATATTCTGCATGGACAACAAATAGCTCCACCACCTTTGCACGATGTCATTAATGCTTACCCCTATCCTTGTTTCACCTCTGCTAGCATCGGGTAAACCTGTGAATACTTTTCTCCAGCGTATGCTATGATTCAAACCCTGGCTCGTTCACATCACTTACCGTGTTCTCTTCTCCATGGCACTGGTGGTGCGAATTGAGCCGAACGGTAGTCAAGCCTTGCTACTGTTCGATAACGCCTGGAAATATTTGCAAGATAATGGTTGGCTCACGTTTGTACAGAGGTTTGAGGGTTTTAATCTATTTGTTGCACAACAGTTCACCCTGACTTTTGATGGATGTAGGGCCAAGATAGGTGACATTCAGCTTGAATTCAGTGAAGAGTTCATTGGCTCTGCCATAGGGTTAGCAGCCACGGGCCAGCGATGGTTCAAAAAATCTAAAGTTGAGGAGGTTCCATGGCCGTTATTGTTCCTCTCGTGGAAGGTCACATATTGTGACAGAGGTATGCCCATTTCCACGCTTAAACCAAGGTGGCATGATCTTTTGATGGTGGTTAAACAATTCGTGACTTGTGAGGGTCGGTATGGACTAGTTTTTCTTTACCACCTTCGACTGTTAATGAATTTCATGGGTTATCCATTGAATATGCCATTCTATTTCCAGCGTAGTCTTTATAAAATGGCTAAGAGTTTTAAATGAGAGACGGCTGATAGTAGCTTGTTTCACCATGGTCTGATCGGACTCATCATCGTTCATCACTTAAACCTCCACGGTGATAGTTGGCAAGCTTTTATCTCTCGAAATGGTTTTTCTGATACAAAGCCTGTCCAAATTGACAAGCCTGTGGTTAATGAAACTAAGTTTGGGCCACCCATGCCTTTCCATGACCTATTGCCCTCTCCCAAACCCTCGGTCAATCCTGATATCGACCTACCCGACATCTTAGCAGACAAGGATGAGGTTATAAAAAAGCCTGTGAGTAAAAAGGTCAAGGGAAACCATATTGTCAAGGGCAAAGGTAAAACGAATGCTCGACTCATATCGAGACTGGCCCAGAATAAACCGAAACCTTGTGTTGAGCAGAAGCCCATAGTCCTCAGTGAAGACTCAGACTCTGACATCGAACACTTCCTAGCTAGTGAGTACCCTTACTCCCAAGGTCTGTGCTCTAAGCCACCCTATGACTTTGTTTCTAATTTGCTCCTGTGCTTAAGGAAAAACCCTAGTTACCTAGGGATCAAGCTACCTAATGAAACCCTCGGAGATTTAAACAAACCCTCACCTTCATTTTCAAATCCCGGGTAGTTGTCATGCGATCAATGTAATGTGTGGTTAGAACGCTACTATATAGACGTTCCCTTGTTACAGTCGAAAATCAAATCATTGGAAAACCAAGTTGCAGTGTTGACTGGTGAAAGGGAAAATCTTCAAGAAAATTATAAGAAGCAGAAAACCACTAGTTCCATCGTTTTTAGGAATGTCGAATTGGCTACCACCTTCCTCAATTCAAAACTGTTATGACCAAGTTGTCTGCTCATCATCTAGGTATGAATTTTGATATCAATTTTGTTTTATCAATTGTTTGGATTAATATAATGAATTGATTTTGGCTTTCAAATAGCTCTGTCCATTGTTCGAAATGAATCTATTATAGCCATATAAAAATGGTTATGTTGTTTAGCCTGTATATTGTTTTCATTTTTCTAAAAATGAAGTTATGATTTGGTTGCATGATTTGGTCATGCCCAGTTTAACAATTGATTGGGTTTGATTCTTTTGTCTGTTGGTTTGAGTTGACAAAATCAATGGTGTTTTCTTTCGCTTGGATTTTGTTGTTATCCAACCTGAACAGAAGGTTTTTATGCTCAAATTAGAACATGGTTTTGTTTTGATTTAATATTATATTGCTATCATTGGATATCAATGGCTCTGATTTCGGTCTTGTGATTTGATTGTTAAAACGATTGAAGTGGTTTGATAATTACGATATAGTCTATTAAAATTGGGAAAACGACTCTATTTTGTCAACATTCTCGTTCGAATTTGGATTGTATCTAACCTGTGCAAAAGATCTCTATGTCCAAATCATGGAACTGTTTGATTTGTAACGGTTGTAACAAACACAAACGGTTTTGATTCTTTCGTTTTGATTGGATTGTTGTGTGTTTTGAGTTAGCACGATTGTTTTTATGAGTTGGATTCGTATCGAAAATAGACTGGATGCTACTCTATTGATTTTAATTTTCAAAATGAGTTTGTTAACTCAGATCGACTTATGTTGTCTCTGTCGAATTCGTATCAGAAAATTCGGTTAATAGTTCGCTTTGAAATGAATTTAAAAAATGATTTCGTTGAATGTCAATCGATTTTGTTTACCCCAATTAGCAATAAAAAATGATTGGACGGGTCCCATAGATCCTGTTATCAACAGATTAACTCCATTATGGTTTCATTTGTGATAATTCACATGTCAGTTTTGATTTGATTTGCTATAGCATGGATCATTTGTTATGCTTAATAAAGTGAGATTAATTTGAGAAAATGATATTGTCTGTCTCGTTTGGATTCGATAGTGATCTTGTGGATATCTGAAGAAATTATTTGTTGAAGTTTCAATTGGTCCATGAAACGATTTTATTACTATTCAGTTATCCAATATGATTTTGTTTTACCCGAATGAGGCATAACGAATTAAACATAGTATAGCTCTCTCTGTTATCATTTGATTTAGTTTGTGTAATTTGCATACAAATGTCGATTTGAATGAGGCTTTTAGCAATGAAATATCTTTTGATAATTTGAATATATGTTTTTAAGATTTGAATTGATTTTTAATATGATTCTGTGTTGATTTAGACCAGCTACAGAATCACAAGATTTTGTAGCTAGTTTATAGAATTAGATTTTTATCATTTTCATTAGAAAAATATCCTCCTAACTTGTCCATTTTTTACCTCTTTCAGGTACATTCGAATTTGCATTGGGCATGCTGGTAGTCTAGGAGATATTTGTGTGATATAGTTTTATCTTTTAGTTGTTAGTTTGAGTTAGAGATAGAAAGTTGGGATATTTTCCTAGATTTGTGTAAATAGTTTTGATAACTTCCATAGGGATGTTTTACCCTATGGGAGGTCTTTAAATACTTATTATTTTTGTAATAATGATCATCCTCAGTTGTGGGAGAACCAGGCTATGGATTTATGATACAAACTGAGACGAGAGTTGATGTTTTGTTACAGCTTTCTCTTTCAATATATCAATCTTTTGTTTCAAGTTTTTGCATATCAGTCTGCAGTTGATTATAGACTACTTTTTCTATCATAATCTATTGCAGGATTATATGATTTGATTTAAATATTATCCATATCTGATTTCTTTCATTATTTAAAAGTACAACAATTACTTGGTTTCAGTTAATGAATCACATATTTTTCTTCTTCGTTAATTGAATCATTTCGTATAGATCTTTGCATACAGGTTTATCTAACTCTGAAGATTTATAAATCATAAGATTGTTGTAGTTTTTATGTCTTGTTTGTCCTAAAATCATATTTTAAGAGCACTGCAGCTTTCTGTTTACGAGAATCTCCTGAATAATTCGGTGTGGGTTTCCTCCCTCCAATCAACTAAGACAATCATCATACAGGACAAACCTGGAGCATTTCTTCAGGTTAGTTTGTTATTTATTTGATAGTTAATTTTTTAGGATAATTTAAGTAGTTTACTTAGATATATGTGTAGTTTAGATTTGTAGTTAGAGTTAGTATTTTAGTTGCTTAGTTTAGTTAGTCTTAAGTTTATTTCTTTTCATAAGATTGTAAAAATCAAAAACAATAGCTCTCGTTGTCTTAGGACAGAAAATTAATGAATTTTTCAGGTTTCCATACAAATCTGTAAATTGTAAATATTGTACGTTTTGTGAATAAGATTTATTTCTGTTACTAGTTAGATATTTAATTTCTTAGAGTTAGCATAGTATTAGTTAGTAGATTGTATGTATGAAATAGTTAGATTTGTTTATTTTGTTTTAATAGTCATTTTAGTTAGATTAGTTTATTAGTTTGTTTTAATAGTTAGTTTTAGTTAGATTAGTTAATTTAGAGTAGTTTTCTTTTGTTTTCTTAGGACTTATATCGACTAACAGAGCCGCTAAACCCGTCAGGGTGGTTCATTCCAAACGACTTGGGTTATTTAGACAACCCCGGACCGGTTCCACTCTCCCAGTTGATGGACGGTCAATTTCTCCCGTCAACAAATGGCGCTAGAAGGAGGGCCTGAAATTAATTAATGGCACGAGGCGGTCGTAAGACTCCTCCACCACCTAATCTCTCACCTATAGTGACTAGAAGCCATTCAAATGATAATATTCCCCTTCAAACAACAACCACATCAAACGAAGATCCACGTATCACAGTTGAGCCAGTAACCCCAAATCCTACAGGTGGTGACATACAAGAGATTGTCTGCCAATCTCTCATAAGAACACATAGTGCCTTAGCCCGTTTGAGAAAACCAAACTGTCTGTTGGACCAACCTTTAGACTTCTCTGATATCAGAGAACAACTCGGAGGCACTGACCTCACTATGAACCCTACAGATCCAAACCTCAATCATGTTGCAGGAGGATCTGGAATACCTCCCTCACCACCTCCATCATCTCCTTCCTCTTCTGGAGGAGATTCCTCTGATGAAGGCAGTTCCCCTTCTCAGCCTTCCACATCGACTACACCAATGGATAATCAGAACAACCCTGCTAGACCTTGGCTCAATTAGGATGCTGTAGCTTTACCTGGAGCTCAGCACCCCTTACCTAAACATATGGAGAAATAACTTCCCAAGTTTGACCCTGACTCAAAACAGATTGCTGAAGATCACATTTAAAAGTTTATGTTAGCCATAAGACTCCATAATGTCGAACATGAAGACGTTGTTTGTAGGTTGTTCCCCTATACTTTCGAGGGAAATGCATCCACGTGGTACTTTTCCTAGCAACCCCATACCATCGTGTCTTGGGAAAAGTTTGAGTCATGCTTTTTGGAAAAGTTCGGAGACAGTAAACCTCCGGAAGTCCTAGTCATGGACCTTTCTAGCTTAAAAATGAACCCAAAAGAAAAATTTAAAGACTTTAATAAAAGATTCTTAACACTTAAAACCGAATCCTTGTTGATTCCATGCCTGCCGCGAGTCTTATAATAGCATACTACACTAAAGCTTTGCATCAAAGTATAGTTATTTGGGTTAAATGATCTAAGTAAGCCACATTGTTGGAAGCCTTCGAGGAGGCCAACCATATTGAAAAATATATTCTTAGTCTTAAAGACTCTACTAACAACAAAACAAAGACTAGTTCTTCTTCCAAAAAGAATATCGAAATGCTCACCAGACCGACTCAAAATAAAACACAACCTAAAAGCTTGGATTTAGAAAACTTAACTAAAGTTGTTCAAAAACTGTCAAATCAAGTTATAGACTTAAAAAGGATGACCGAAGGAGATTCTTCGAGCAAAGTACCTTACAATCCTCCGTTCCAGAAGCATTTTCCTACCAACCGACCTAATCCAACCACCGAAGGCCTTAATCTAGAAAGTCTGCAATGCGCCCTTCAAACGATTCTAGAAGCCCACGATAACTTGCTGCCTCCTAATATTCCTGAGGAGGTAGCTGAACAAGAGACAACTCAAGAAGAGGAGTCTTCTGCAAACATTTTTGGACACTTCTCGGATAGCATATTTCAAGCTAACTTTGAGACAGTGCATCCCTATAATACTAGGAGTAAGACAACAAACAAACCTTCTTCCGAAAACGCTACAACTTCGCCTCCAAAGCAATCTAAACCAGCTGAGACTAAACAGAGTAATGTGAACCCCAAATTAGATTATGATGTAGTTGAAGATCATAAAAAGTTGAGAGCTAATATTTCTGTTTATGAGTTATTGAAATTTCCATTTATGCTACAAAAAATGTTACAGAATATCTCAGAGAATGGCAAAAATGGTAATTCAAGCGGTAATAAGGTTGTGCAGAACAAATTTCCTCAGAATACTTCCACTAAAAACAATCCTGATCCTCAAGATAAAGGAAGCCTTCCTGTAAGTAATGTAAATAATGTAAATAATGTAGATAAAGTAACTTTAGAAACAACGAGTAAAAATCCAAAAACTACCACTCTTAGTACTCGCAAAAATGTACCTCCATTTTTGTTAACATTCGAAATATTTAATAGAAACATGCACAATTGTATGGTAGACTCAGGAGTGTCATCCAATGTGATGCCATGGTCTATATGCCAAAATATTAATGCTGAAGTTGAACCCTCCACCTTAAAAATCATACAACTTGATCGGACCAATGTTAAAGTTATAGGCGAACTAAAGAATGTGCTTATAAGATTATCGTCTAAACCCAAGTTTCATCAAGTCATTGATATAATTTTTGTCGATATTCCAGAAGTGTATGGTCTGTTTTTAAGCAGGGACTGGTCGGAGCAACTACATGGTTATTTCACGACAAATTGGTCTCACCTATGGCTTCCAGAGAATGGCAAGCCTAACAAGGTCAAGTTAAATCGTGAACGCTACCTTAAGTTCACGGTCACAGATTTGAACGATCCCAATGAACCATTTACACCTGATGCGGATTCACCCGAAGTACAAGGGATGGACACCTTTTTAGGCAATTTCATGGCCGAGGCTTCAGCTATCACCAATCCAAAACAACAGTCCGAGATTGTAGCATATGTGTAGTCAATAGCTTCTACTCAACGGTCTCATGTACCTGATGGAAATCAAATTTGGTCTCTTTATTTTGATGGGTCAAAGTCCAAAGAAGGATATGGCACAGGCTGCATTATTATCGATCCGCCAGGTAACAAAACATTGATTGCATGTAGGTTGGAATTTGAATGTACTAACAATACTACATAATATGAGGCTCTGCTGCAAGGTCTCAGAAAATATTTAGATATGAACATTAAAAATTTGGCCGTCTTTGGCGACTCCGAAATAGTGGTTAGACAGGTAAGAGATTCTATCCACTATCTTTCTCCGCATCTCAAAAGCTACCAATCCGAGGTATGGAATTTAATGAATAAGTTTGCTTCTTTCAATATAAATTTTATTCCTAGATTGAATAACTCTGAAGGAGATATATTAGCTAATGTAGCTTCTAAACTTCTTCCTGTAGAAGGCTTGTCCCCAGACACATTCTCAGTCGATCTATTGTTTCAGCCATCCGTTCCTGACAACATCACGAACTGGAGAGTCTTCGACGATGATCAACAGATTATCAACTTTCTGCGCATGGAAGAAACTTTTCAAGGCACGGTGATAGACGAACGCACACACGATGACAATTTACACGATTTCACGATAATACCAGATCCGAGAACTCCTGAATCTTCATCGGACATGGTAAACTCAATCCCTAAATCTGTAGTTAGACTAGAGAAGTTTTACGATCTTCAATATAAATTCAAAAAGTTGGTCAATTGTAAAACTAATAGTTCCTCATTATCATATGAACAACTGAACTTAAGAACTAAGGACAATCTACAATACATTAATCTAGGGTTGGGGTGTTCTCAACAAGAAAAAGTTGCATTCATTAAATTGTTTAAAGAATTTAAATATGTCTTTGCATGGACGTATGATGACCTTAAAACTTTCGACCCTAACATCATACAGCATGTCATTCCTATGAAGCCCCAAACCTTACCCTTTCAACAAAAATTGAGAAAAATGCACCCTAAGCTCGAACCAACTGTTCAAAAAGAATTGAATAAGATCCTAAATGCTAAGATAATTTTTCCTGTTAGGCATACTCAATGGGTTTCTAACCATGTCCCAGTCCGGAAGAAAAGTGGGGAAATTCGACTCTACGTCGATTTCCGAAACCTTAATAGAGCATATGATAAAGACAACTATCCTATCCCACCCATGGAATAGATCCTTCAACAGGTATCTAGTTCTGAGAGGCTATCCTTACTGGATGGTTTCTCGGGGTACAACCAAGTCTTGATGTCTCCTCCAGACCAACTTAAAACTACCTTTCGTACCCCGTGGGGCACCTATGCTTATCGAAAAATTCCCTTTGGATTGATTAATGTTGGTGCAACCTTTCAGAGAGCGATGGACATCACTTTTCAAGGCTTAATCAATTAGTCCATCGTAGTTTACTTAGATGATCTTAACATTTTTTCTAAAAACAAAACCGATCATCTAGCTCACTTACGAGCCATTCTACAGTGATGTCGTAAATACGACATCTCCTTGAATCCTAAAAAATTCATCTTTGTAGTAGAATAGGGTAAACTCTTGGGATTCATTGTGTCAAGTAAAGGGATGATTATTGACCCCAAAAGGACTCAATTCATCATGAAACTTCCCCCTCTTACATCCAAAAAATCTATGCAGTCTTTCTTAGGCCAGATTAACTTTGTGAGAAGATTTGTCCCCAGTTTCTCCGAGATGGTCAGACCTTTGCAGAACCTAATTAAGAAAGACACTCAATATCACTAGGGACCCCTAGAAAATCAAGCTTTCAATGCAATAAAGAAGGCCATAATAGCCACTCTGTCTCTCATGAGTCCCGATTTTTCTCAAGACTTTACACTCTACACTTTTGCTTCTGACCTTTCCTATGCCATCGTCCTCACCCAAAAGAATGCTGAGAACAATGAAGTACCCATCGCCTTTATGAGATCTGCTTTCAAAGGCACTGAACTTAATTATCTAGCGGTAGATCAGAAAGCCTATAATATTTTCAAAGCAATCAAGAACTTTCGGTCTTATCTTTTGAAGTCAAGGACTAAAGTCATTGTTCCTTACCTAGCTGTCAGGAACCTGTTAGTGTAGGAGGAACTAGGAGAAAAGAGGGCTAACTGGGTCACCTCCTTGCAAGAGTACAACTTAGAGATTACCCCAGTTCAGATAGTGAGAGGTCAAGGGTTATGCAAGTTAGTTGTTGATTCAACAGCAGGATAGCAAGAAGAAAGCGATATGTCAAACCTAGGACAACATGGTCAAAATCTAATCTGTTGCACACAAAGCCCTGTCAGTCCTTGGTATGATGATATAAGGTTCTGTCTTGAACATGGGTCATCCCCCAATCACTTGGATCCCGCTAAAAGAAGAGCATTGAGATTAAAGTCCGCCTCCTTTCATTTGGTTAATGGTATCCTGTTTCGTCAAAGTTTTGACTGCGTACCGATGTGTTGTCTTGAGAAAGATGAAGTAGAAAAAGTCTTTCTAGAGTTGCATGCAGGAGAAGCTGGTGGCCATTTTGGTGGTGACACCACTGCCCATAAGGTTTTAAGAGTTGGTTATTACTGGCCCACGTTTTTTAGAGACACCCATGCCTTGTGTCATAAATCTATTATTTGTCAGAAAGCATCAAGGCGCCTACAAAAACCAGCCTTTCCTTTGCAGCCCGTTTCAGTAGACTCTCCTTTTCAGTAGTGGGGCCTTGATATCATAGTTCCAATTAACCCCCCATCCTCACAACAACACAATTTTATTGTGAAAGCCATAGATTACTTTACCCGATGGTCTAAAGCTGTCGCGTTAAGAACCGTCAACACCAATCAGGTAATTGCCTTTCTAAATTCGAATATCATCACTCGTTTTGGGGTCCCTGATTGTTTAGTATTCGATAACTCTTCTTACTTTTCCTCTCTTGAGATGAGCGAGTTCTCTTTGGAAAAAGGAATTAAACTAAAGTATTCTTCTAGCTATTACCCCCAGGGTAACGGATTGGCAGAATCAACAAATAAGAACTTGATTAAAATCATTAAGAGAACGGTGGCTGAAAATCACAAAAATTGGCACAATGCACTGTTAAATGCGTTGTGGGATGATAGGGTAACACCAAAAGTTGTTGTAGGTAACTCCCCCTTTTTTCTCATTTATGGAAGAGAAGAAATTCTTCCACCTCACATTCTTCTTCCTTCACTTCAGTTGTCGTAGAAAATCCAAGAAGAAGATTGTTCCCCTTTGGAAAACCGGATTAACGCTTTGATGAAGCTAGAAGAGGTAAGAGCCCAAGACAAACATAAGTTAGATCAGCATCAACTATTGGTTAAAAGATGGTTCGATTCTAACTCTGGTTCTGATAGGAATTTCGAGGTAGCTGACCTCATCCTGAAATGGGACAAACCACACGAGGGAAAGGGAGAGCACACGGAATTTCAAAACTTGTGGCTTGGACCATTTTTAATTGCTAAAAAGTTAGGTCCCACTTCTTTCCAATTGCAGAATCTTGAAGGGTAGCCTGACACCTATCCGGTGAATGGCCAAGCCCTGAAAAGATACTTTGCTTGATGAAAACCCTTGTACAATATGTACATAGTTTTCTTTTGTTTGCTTTTTCTTTTTCTTTTTCTTTTTCTTTTTGATTTATATTTTGAGATTATCCACTTGTGTTTTTGGAAATACACATACCTCTATTATGAGATATTCAGATAAAGAAAATAGAAAATTTCTTCGCTGAAATAACTACTAAGAAAATTGTATAAACATCAATGGTATATTTCTGAAATTTATATCTGTGTTGGAAAAAAGTCTGTTGTTTGAAAGAAGTTGACTGATTTCGATCTCTGAGTAAATCTTGTCATGATCATCTATTATCTTTTTACGATGTCCTCGTTCCTTAAGGGAATGACTCAGAAGATGTCTCCCTGCCTTAGGAAGTTGTTTTTGTAAATAAAACATCTCTGGATCTTAATAAAGGACAGTTATAAAAAAAAAATTCTAATGAGGTCTGAAAAAATATGTTAAAATATCATGATTTTCTGCATCACCCCACTCAACTATATATTTTTGAAAAACAAAACAAAATAAATCATTAATAGAGCTGTGGGAAGTGCTTGTAAACCCACCGAGATATTGAACAGGTCTGTTGGCAGTGGGTAAATGCATGCATGACGCCAAGAAAACTTTGTCAGGGTACTGAACAGGCCCACTGGCAGCGAAGCAATGTCAGGTATATGAAAATTTGCAAAATAAGAAACCTCTTAATGTCCTTTATTCTGATCTAGAACTTCTTGGCAGGATACGGATATCAGAGTGGGTTAAATGGAAACCCTGTCGAGGCTATAGACGCTTGCTGGCAGCAGTGGATCTGTCAATAGTATTGGAGATTTTATCTTTAATATCGTGGCTCGCTAGTCTTAAGACTGTTATCAGTTTTCATCTTTTAAAACACTGCTGGAATAGTTGCTTAATGATGATGTTTTTACGATTTTCTGGTTGTTATTTTTGAGTTGGAATTATCTTTGTTGTCCGAACCTAAATTTGTTTTGTTGGAAGAGATAACTACTTCTACTAGTGTGTCGCCATTGTTGGCAGCCAATTCACATTTTTTTTCTACTGTCTTATAAGATGCCTACACCAGTGTTTTGGAAACCTCAACTTTTCGTCGCAATTCTCAAATAATCGACACCTTTATTTCTGCGCTATTTGCACACTTACCTTTGTTTTTGTTTTCACGAGTGTAAGCGTGAAAACTTGGTCTTTCGAAGTCGCATTAAAATCTTCAATGAATTGTCATTATCATTTTTGTCGATATGCCCATTGCTTCTACATTTTACTTATCATTATGCAGTTGGAAAAACCTTTTGATTTGTACTCATTTGACATTCTTTGATTGATTATGTAATTTCGTTTCTTGAGTGATTGAATTGTGATGCATTGGTAATTGGATCTATATGTTATTTGATCAATTCACTTGGCACATTGATTATATGTAAAAGCATTGGTGTTATGATTTAAACCCTTAATGTGAATTGTTTCATACAACACTTGGTATTGGTTTTGATTTGTGTGTTTGGTTTTAAAACTATGGCATAGATTTTGATTGGGCGAATGGTTTATCCACTTACCAAAGGTTTCGATTGATTGATTGAAATGGCATAGTTGTAACACATATGTGTTATGATTTGAATAGTTGAAAGTTCCGGTGGTTGTACCATGTTAATGACTATTTTGCATGGACAACAAATAGCTCCACCACCTTCGCACGATATCATTAATGCTTACCCCTATCCTTGTTTCACCTCTGCTAGCATCAGGTAAACCTGTGAATACTCTGCTCCAGTGTATGCTATGATTAAAACAATGGCTCGTTCACATCGCTTACCGTGTGCTCTTCTCCATGGCACCGATGGTGCGAATTGAGCCGAACGGTAGTCAAGCCTTGCTACTGTTTGATAACGCCTGGAAAGATTTGCAAGATAATGGTTGGCTCACGTTTGTACATAGGTTTGAGGGTTTTAATCTATTTGTTGCACAATAGTTTTCCCTGACTTTTGATGGATGTAGGGCCAAGATAGGTGACATTCAGCTTGAAGTCAGTGAAGAGTTCATCGGCTCTACCACAAGGTTAGCAGCCACGGGCCAACGATGGTTCAAAAAATCTAAAGTTGAGGAGGTGCCATGGCGGTTATTGTTCCTCTCATGGAAGGTCATATCTTGTGACAGAGGTATGCCCATTTCCATGGTTAAACCAAGGTGGCATGATCTTTTGATGGTGGTTAAACAATTCGTGACCTGTGAGGGTCGGTATGGACTACTTTTTCTTTACCACCTTTGACTATTAATGAATTTCATGGGTTATCCATTGAATATGCAATTCTATTTCTAGCATAGTATTTATAAAATGGCTAAGAGGTTTAAACGAGAGAAGGCCGACAGTAGCTTGTTTCACCATGGTCTGATCAGACTCATCATCGTTCATCACTTAAACCTCCACGGTGATAGTTGGCAAGATTTTATCTCTCGAAATGGTTTTGTTTATACAGAGCCAGTCCAAATTGACAAGCCTGTGGTTAATGAAACTAAGGTCGGGCCACCTATGCCTTTCCATGTCCTATTGCCCTCTCCTAAACCCTTGGTCAACCCTGATATCGACCTACCCAAAGTCTTAGCAGACAAGGCTGAGGTTATAAAAAAGCCTGTGAGTAAAAAGATCAAGGGAAACCATAATGTCAATGGCAAAGGTAAAAAGAATGCTCGACTCATATCGAGACTGGCCCGGAATAAACCGAAACCTAGTGTTGAGCAGAAGCCCATAGTCTTCAATGAAGACTCTGACTCTGACATCGAACGCTTTCTAGCTAGTGAGTACCCTTACTCCTATGACTTCGTTTCTAATTTGCTCCCGTGCTTAAGGAACAACCCTAGTTACCCAGGGATCAAGCTACCTAATGAAACTCTTGGCAATTTAAGCAAACCCTCACCTACATTTTCGAAGCCCGGGAAGTTGTCATGCGATCAACGTGATGTGTGGTTAGAACGCTACTATACAGACGTTCCCTTGTTACAGTCGAAAATCAAATCATTGGAAAACCAAGTTGCAGTGTTGACTAGTGAAAGGGACAAGCTTCAAGCAAATGATAAGAAGCAAAAAACCATTGGTTCCATCATTTTTAGGAATGTCAAATCGGCTACCGCCTTCATCAATTCCAAATTGTTATGACCAAGTTGCCTGCTCATCATCCAGGTATGAATTTTGATATAAATTTTGTTTTATCAATTGTTTGGATTAATATAATGAATTGATTTTGGTTTTCAAATAGCTCTGTCCATTGTTCGAAATGACTCTGTTATAGCCATATCAAAACAGTTATGTTGTTTATCCTATACATTGTTTTCATTTTGCTAAAAGTGAAGTTATGATTTGGTTACACGATTTGGTCATGCCTAGTTTAGCAATTGATTGGGTTTGATTCGTTTGTCTGTTGGTTTGAGTTGACGAAATAAATGGTGTTTGCTTTCGCTTGGATTTTGTTTGTATCCAACCTGAACAGAAGGTTTTTATGCTTAAATTAGAACACGGTTATGTTTTGATTTAATATTATATTGCTTTCATTGGATATCAACGGCTCTGATTTCATTCTTGTGATTTGATTGTTAAAACGATTGAAGTGGTTTGATAATTATGATATAGTCTATTAAAATTGGGAAAACGACTCTTTTTTGTCAACATTTTGGTTCGAATTTGGATTATATCTGACCTGTGCAAAAGATCTCTATGCCACAATCATGGAACTGTTTGATTCGTAACGGTTGGAACAAACACAAATGGTTTCGATTCTTTCGTTTTGATCGGATTGATGTGTGTTTTGAGTTAGCACTATTGTTTTTATGAGTTGGATTCGTATCGAAAATATACTGGATGCTACTCTATTGATTTTAATTTTCAAAACAAGTTTGTTAACTCAGATCGACTTATGTTATCTCTGTCAAATTCGTATCAGAAAATTCGGTTAATAGTTCGTTTTGAAATGAATTTAAAAAATGATTTCGTTGAATGTCAATCGATTTTGTTTTCTTAAGACTTATATCGGCTAACGAAGCCGCTAAACCCATCAGGGTGGTTCATTCCAAACGACTTGGGTTATTTAGAAAACTCCAGACCGGTTCCACTCTCCCAGTTGATGGACGGTCAATTTCGCCCATCAACACAACCATATACCAGGGTCCCATGGATAATTGTGGACCATAATGCTGAAGAAGAATACAGAACCAAGGTCCCATGTAGAAAGGAATGCCACCATGTTGAAGTAGTCCAATCACCATTGTAAACCAGGGTCCCATGTCCAATTGCTCATGTGATCTCCACACAAAAGATATCGCCACACAATAACCAACTGAAAATGATGATCTCAATACTAACACCTATCATGTGGATCCAAATAAGAATATCCATCCACATAGTGGGAAAGGTTCAAAGATGAATCTAAAAGGAATAATGCAGGATGAACATTGATAATGATAACTAGCTCCTAATGTGTCACATTGATGTGCTCTACAGAAGGTGGAGTAGAGTCATCAAATAAAAGATGGAAGTGGTTGTCATCCTAGAAATGAAAACTATCCATATACCAGTCATTGCAATCGGCCTCAAAATCATACCAAGCATATATTTCTTGATTATATTCATCCTGGAGGTCTACCATAAGAAATCTCTCCTGTATTCTATCCAATAAATCTTGAATACTACGAAAACTATCATTGAAGCCATCAAATCTACAAAGCCATCAAATCTGTCATTCAACTGGGATTTGAATGCTTTAGTAATCTGTAGAATTTATTTGAGGGTTTGAGAAAAAATAGCCATCTGAGCACCATATGAACTCTTCGGTCCCGCAACCATCATGAAAAAACCCCAAAAATAGAACAATAAGTTATGACTGAAAATCACAGCTGTTTCTAGAAAAACCCTAAAACATTGTTGAATTTAAAATGCTCATAACTTTACTTCACTTCCCAGACGCCATTTCAATTGATTTGTTTTTTGAAATTGGGTGAAATTGTGAGAGGAACTCAGATATTTAATTTGATTGGACAAATTCGGCCTCCAATTGCTACAGAAAAATAAATAAAAAATCACGTCGTCGTCCGCAGAAAAGACCCTGAAAATTTGCATATTTTAAAACTTCAATATCTTGACCTTCCAGACTCCAAGGAAAGTGCTCTGATACCAATTTTTAAGAACCAAATACTGAATACAAATCGCCACAACATATATACAAGAACAATATAGAAAAACACCACTTTATTATATCAAACCCTTGAGGTAGGGAAACACCATACAATGGATCCTATTATGGAAGGGATCCTCTCCTGTTCACTTGCCTCTTCGAGGGGAAATCCTCCTATTGATCTACCGCTCCAAATACAATACTTCTATTCATGTCCCATTACATTGCTTGAACCCCTTTATATATTGCTACCATCACCTAAGAACATTCTAGAGTAGAAATCTTCTAGAAGTAGAACCTTCTAAGAAGTCCTCTTACATTTATTATATCTAACTACCCATTTATTATATATAACTACCATAGTGGGCCTTATTTAACAATATAGTGGACCTATTCCACCTTACATTAAATGGCCTCCACTATTATCACTATGGGCCCTCTAGGCCCCCCCACTACCTCTCTAGCTACCTTACAGAAGAAAAACTTGGTATCAGTCGCAATGTTGGAGGACAGAGGCTATGATGTTGTTTTCAGCGATGGAAAATCTTTCTTGCGACATAATACAATGGGTCAAGTCAAGAATATAGGGATTCAAGTTAATAATATCTACAAGCTAGAAGTCGATGGTTGTGCTGCAATGATGGGCAAGGTAGAAAAAGTGGTGAGTCGGGATGAGGGAGAATTATGGCACAGGTGATTGTTCCATCTTCATCATGGAGCCTTGAAAATCATGCAACAAATATCTACTGGACTTCCAATGGGAACACTTTCTCAGTTAGATTAGTGCAAGGGTTGCACCATGGGGAAGTATGTAAAGTCCACCTTTCATGAAAAGGAGAATTGTGCTTTGTTGATCCTGGAGAGAGTTCACACAGACGTGTGTGGACCATTTTTGGTTGCTTCAAGAACAAAACATAAGTATTATGTTATTTTTGTTGATGAATTTTCTCATAAATGTTGGATCTTCTTCATGCAGAAGAAGGATCAAACATTCTAAAAGTTCTGTGAGTTTAAAGCATTGGTGGACAAAGAGTTAGGGAATCAAGTGAAGGATCTAAGGAGTGATAATGGTGAAGAATACATCTCTAATGAATTCAAAGACTTCTGCAACAAAGAAGGAATTCTAAGAGAACTCATAGCACCTCATAAGCCACAACAAAATGAGGCTGCGAAGAGGAATAACAGAACGATCATGGGTGCAACATGAGTTATGTTGCATGATCAGGGCCTACCAATGCATTTGTGGGAGGAATCATGCAATATGGCGGTTTATGTGAAAAATCATTGTCCTCATAGAGTACTTGGAATGAGTACACCTGAAGAAGCTTTCACTAGTAAGAAACTTCATGTTTTTCATTTTAAGATCTTTGGCTCATCTGTTTATGTTCATGTGACCAAGAACACCGAGAAGAACCTACATTTGACTGCTGAAGTTGGGATATTTGCGGGGTACATAGAAACACCCCATAATTATCGTGCGTATTTTCCTAACAATAAGATGATAGTTATGCGATGGGATATAAAATTCGATGAGGGGAAATCCATGCGGTTGCCACTTGAGAGAGATCTAGAATTTCATGTAGAGGAAGAACTGTTGGTTCCCAAAGATGAGTCTCAATATGTGGATCAACCACATGAGGAGGTTCATGGAGTGGAGGAAGCCACTCATGCAGAGCCATCCATCATAAATGGAAGAAAGCGCACCATCGAAGTTGATAGATTGACACTAGATGCTACACAGAATGTAGGAGCCCCTACTTCACAGCGCAGACA
>ML818520.1:47444-57768 GCA_009831015.1 Picea engelmannii | reverse complement strand
ACATCAAGGGGGATCTTTAGTATCGAATCTACAATTATTTCTTGGTATAGCAGGAAACAGAGATCCATGGCACTCAATTCAGCAGAAGCACAATACATGGAAGTGAGTCAAGCTGCATGTGAGTCTATTTGGATGAGAAATATCTTGGTTGGTTTGTTTGGTTCTCATTTAGATATGACAGTGATTCATTGTGATAATCAGAGTTGAATTAAACTCTCAATTAATCCAATTGAGTACCAAGCTCTTTTGGAAGGTGGGTAAGCATGTCCTGAGATACCCGAGGGGCACATTTGAGTATGGATTATGGTACAGACAGATGGATGAGGTGAAGTTGCATGGCTTCACAGATGTAGATTGGGTGGGTAGCCCAACGAACAGAAAGAGCACATAAAGGGGGATCTTTAGTATCGGATCTACAATTGTTTCTTGGTATAGAAGGAAACAGAGATCCATGGCACTCAGTTCAGCAGAAGCACAATACATGGAAGTGAGTCAAGCTGCATGTGAGTCTATTTGGATGAGAAAGATCTTGGTTGGTTTGTTTGGTTCTCATTTAGATATGACAATGATTCATTGTGATAATCAGAGTTGATAGATCTAAGAATATAGATATCCGGCATCATCATATCAGATATTGTGTGTAGTGGAAGATCATTTTTCTTCAGTACATTCCTAGGAAATATCAGGATGCAAACATTCTGACGAAGGCACTCATCAGGACCAAATTTGAATACCATAGAGACAGTATCAGGGTGAAGGATAATCCCTTTCTTGTTCAACGGGAGTGTTGAGATTCAAAAAGAATATCCTAGTGAAAATTAAGAACCTACACTAGGATGGAACCTCAGGCTATTTTTAGGTGGAAGTATATTTTTAGATGATGAGAAAATTCTATTTATAGATGATGTCCATTTATAGATGGTGAGCGGATTATATTTTTATATGTATGTCAACTATTATTATCCCTTAATAATTGTTGGACAATAAATATTAATCTATTCTCAATGAGCACTTGTAAATAGTTAACTAAAGTGGAAAATCAATTAGCTATAGGAAATTCGAGTTCAAAGGTTGAATGGTGGGACATGCAAGTTGAATTAGTTGTAACTGAGTGATTCGAAGTTGTAACAGAGTTGGATGTGTAGTTATGTGAGTTGTAAAGTAGTTTAACTCATTTAAGTGAATTAATATCAGGTGTACTAGTTGTAACTGAACATAAACTAGTGAGAGATCGACGAATTAATTATTAATTAATTCACAATCAGTGATCTCACATGAAACTGAATATTTACCACTGTTAACTACATGCATGTCAGATCCAGTGGAGACCTAGTTGAGATAACAGGTGAAAGGGACAATTTGAATATCAGTTGTGACTTTAGTGGATGCACTCATGCAACCACACATACATTGGATGTTCCCATGAGGATTGTGCAGCCTAGGAAAGAGGAATTCATCCATTGCAGGGATTTCCATCAGCAGGGATTGCGCAGAGGAGGCAAGCTGTCTGGAGGCAGTAAATTGGAACATGAATTTGTCAATTTTTGTATAACAGTGTGAGACTATTGTATATTGTATTGATATCTCTTGGATTAGTGTTTTGTATGAGATTGTTTTATGATCCATGATATATACATAATATATGATAGTGGGGTTTTTAGCTTTATGCTTTCCTGGTAAAACATCTGTGTTATGTCTGATTGATCTTTCTTCCTGATATTGCAATTGGTGATCGTGTTTTAAATTCCGCAAGAATATTTGTAGAACCGATTCTATATTTAATAGTGGCATATAATTTTTTGATCAGGTGAATCCAAGCAATACATAATTTGTATTAAAATTTCTACATTTTACATGATTATTCTTGGTGCAAGTAAGTAGATTTTTTACTTTGTCATTGTTAATGGTTATGACAATGGTTTGCTTGCTCATACAATATTATGAAATTTCATGTTTTAATTGATTCTTGAAGTAAGAAACTTAAGGTGTTAACTTTCTTTCTTTTCATTTTCCAAGTGTCATTGAATTGGTCTAGTAACTAGTGCAACCTCTAGAGCCCTAAAGTTCTAGCACTTTAGAGGTTTTGGTTAAGTTATTTTTCATCATACTTTCATCCATAAAAGTCTAAGGAGAAGAGGGATCTAGGGCCTAGAAGTTTCTACACCCTAGCTACCTCCCTTCCCTTATGGTGGTCAAGAGTCTAGGAGGACTAAATATATTACTCCCCCTAAACCTCTTTTCCCTCTTAGGTTTTGTGCATAATCATATGTTATCATCCCTATAAAGAGCTGCCAACTTTGACTCCATTATCCCTAGAAGGCACTAATCTTCATTCCTTACCTTTTGAAAAGAATCATCAACCAACACTCAAACCTTAAACCTTTCTCCTTATACTAACTACAACTAACACTAACTTAGATTAGTAGACTAACCTTATTTCTTTTGTAATAATCACTGCTACAACCATAATCTAGCAGCCTGCTCAAGCTCACTTGACCATTTAAAGAAACCCAGTATTTGTATGAGGCAAGGAACAATCAATTAGAACTAAAGTGTGAATTTAATTTCCTATCTAAAGTACATTTATAAAGGTTTACTATTCTTTGTCATTACTTTTCATTTGATATTATTACATTCAATTTAGACATCTTGTTAAAGGTTATTTTCTAGTTGAACCTTTCCAAAATTTGTGTATGACATAGTACTATCAATCAAACGTTAAAGTGTGAGATCTTAATGCCATCTAATATATTTTTTGAAGGGTAGATTGTTGTTGTCACATTTTTTGTTGTTCTTACGACTATTGTTATAATCATCTTAGGTAGCTTGCCAAAATTCATTTGCTAGGTAAACAAATTCATAATTTGCATAAGACGTAACATTATCATTTAAGTGTTCAAACTTTTCATTATATTGTCTTTATAAGTGCATTTTCTAGAATATATTGCAGTTGACATCACTCTATTTAATGTTGTTATACATTTATTATTTGTTGCATACACTTGTTTACTAGCATTTTGTTACAATTTTGTTGTCTTGTTGAAGCATCAATATCATTAGTTGCTTTTAAACTACCATAATGTTTGTTGTTGTCTTGGGTAAGGGCAGGTACTTTCTCTCTTTCCCTTTGCTTCCCCTTTCAATATGTAAACCTGATTTGAGTGACCTAGAGAGAGGGGTGGTTTACTTCATACTATTTCCCTTCATAAACCCACTAGGTCTTGGGACGTATCCCTTGGAGTAGAGTCATATTCCTCCTAAATAGAAAGAGGTACCATGTTGAGGTGACAATGACAGTATTACCTCTATTTTATGCGAATCTCGACCTACTTGACTTTAGGCTTTGGGAAATTCCAGATTGTGCGATAACATTTTTGGCACCATTGTCGAGGAACATCGAGTCAATTTTCCTTGTACAACACTTTTTCGGTAAGCCTTTTTCCCAAAGCTTTTAATTCACGAAGCTTACCTGGCGACTACATTGAGGGTGATTCCATATTTTCTCTTTGATGATCCCTAGAAGTATTATCTGGTGACTCCACTAATAACAAATCCAATCATGGCTTGTCAATGGGACATGGGTAATTTTAAATCCTTGGATATAAGTGAAATTTCGAGGTATCCTTGACAAATTCCTCCAAGGTATGAAAATTGGCTCCCTARATTCACTAGTAATGATGGGGTTAGGGCCGAAGATCATATGGATAATTTTTTGGTTTTCTTTCAACTCCACCCTATTAGTGATGATGTTGAAAATTCGGCAAAGAAACTTTTCTCTACCACTCTTCATGGMAATGCTAGGAAATGGTATGATGATATCCTTGATGATCACATMTATGGACCATTTAGAAGAATCCTTTCTCGAGAAATGGGGTATTAAATTAGAAGACATCCACATGATAATAAAAATACTCGAATACATGAAACAAAATAAGAACGAKACTGTCAAGGAATTCCATACCAGGTTTGAGAATTTGCTACAACAAATTCATAGAATCCATCATCCTAAAGAAAGGTACCTCRTTTACCTCTATTCCAATGTACTCTTCATGCAATTAGGATTTMTCCTCAGTGAAAAAGGGCCATGAACAATCCAAAAATACTRTCACATGGCTATATAAATTGAGGAAACTGTCTCCTTGTTTACGGGAGAACACCTCTTTAATCTGTAAATAAAMGTTGATGACCCCAAATATACCCCAAATACTCTTAGTCTAGAGATATTAGCTTCCATTGGGATATTCGTTAGTAAATTATAGGAAATATTGGAACAATTCAGCGAACAACAAGAGGTTTAGAAGAGGGATCCTATTGAAGGTTACCAATTGCATGAGGAAAATAAGGAATTTACTCATGCTTCTACTGAGGATAATGAAGACCTGGTTGAAGAGAGAGATCCTAAACATATCAAACATGATGATGAAGTATCAATGTGTGATCCTCCCTCTGATAAAGCTATCTAAAATTCTATTCCTCCTACAAAAAAAGCAGAGGATGAGGTTAGTCACTTTCCTTTTCATGTTTTTGATGATACCCCATTCTATGATTCAAAAGGTGAAGAATAAAGGGAATCCTTGGATGAGAAAGAAAAAGAAGAGTTGAAGAAGGAAAATTGAAGATACTTATGTAGTGAGGGTGGAAGGGAGGAGCAAGGAAGGATTCATATCCTTTACTAGTTAAAGTGTAAAAAAAGGGAGTTGGTGCTTCATAGGGTTGATGTCCTAAAACAAGGGAGTCGATGCTTCCTAGGGTTGGTGCCCTAAAATTAAGGGAGTTGGTGATTCTTAGGGTTGGTTCCCTAAAACAAGGGAGTTGGTGCTTCCTAGGGTTAGTGCCCTGAAGAAGGGGATTTTTGTCTCCAAGAGTTGGTGCTCTAAAGAGGATAGGTGTCCTTCACAATCATAGATTATTATTTATAAACTTTGTAATTCTTGATCTATATAATTTATTTTTTAAATACAAGTCCATTGATGATCTATTGTGATAATTAAAATAACAAAGTAATTACTAATTGTTTAGAAAGGTAATATTGGTTCACCCCCCCCTCATTATTTCCAACAATTGGTATCAGAGCTAGTGCCTTCAACACAGGATAATCACTAGAAGGTAGATCATGAAAGGATTTTAAATCTATGGCTATGGTCAGCTTTTGCAAAAAGTAACATATCGTGCTCGGTCATTCCATGGCATATTACCCCCAAGGAAATGGGCTAGACGAGTCTTCAAACAAGATTCTAATCTCTATAATTAAGAAAGTGTTGAACGAAAACAAAAAATCTTTGCATTTTCATTTGAAATACGCTTTGTGGGCAAATCGGACAGCTACAAAAAAATATATCGACACTTCTCCTTTCCAAATGGTATACGGGACCAACGTAGTATTACCTATAAATCTAGCACTTCCCGTAATGAAACTATTGTAGGAAAATCTCCCTGTGGACAGGTAGATTGCCTCAAAGAGCTTTACCCTAACTCTAAGACAGAAAATGCTTAACGTGGACACTGACTTCCTTTCAAATCTATCCAAACTAACACATGAGAAGGGAAGATAACAAAAGTACCTCTTTATCAACATTTGTCCCTGCACTCTCCTAGTTGCACTTCGATCCTTTTCTCCTCGCTGGATCCTATGGAAAAAACAAGATACGACCACTTCCTATTCTATTGATATTAGCTTGAAAAGAGATCTATCTATCAACAACAAGTTCATGTAACATCATACACAAACTAGAAAGAAACAGGCCAAGCGTGTCATATTAATGAGAATAACGACAGCAGTACTTACAATCAAAGATGTGAATGCGATAGCTTCATCAAGTCCCCTTAATATAACCCTTGCCTGAAAGATCCACAACCTGGATAAAAGCAACTTCACTGATCACTCTCCTTTGGCTGACTGTGTGTTTCCTACAAGATCATAGGTTTCATCCTAGCAGTTCCTCCTCCTTTCCACCATCATAGAGCCTATTTATATAAGTTAAGAGGAGCTTAACCTCTTGAGTTATCTTTAGAACAAGTTGGAAACCTTCTCCTTAGATTAGGGATCTCTTGATGAAACCAAGAATTCATATACAACTTCCTCCTAATCTCGAAATATCCTCTCCTTATTCTCCTCAACGGGCCAACTACTGCCCCAGATTAGGCAGCGCTCCTTTAGAAGGGGCATCAGAGCACTGGAGCGCTCCTTGAGAAGCTTAGGGTAAGCACCAACGCCTTCAAGGTGAGTAACGCTTCTTCAGAAGGGGCAGGGGAGAATTATAATGCTCCCTGATGCCTTGTAGGGGAGCGCTCCCCCTAAAAACCCTTGTTTTAGAGCTCTGTTTAGGTGTTAAGAATTCCTTGACTTTAGTTAACCAATTATTCTGCTTCAAATTAGGTACATGAGATGTTTTAAGTGTCTCCTTAGTGTCATTGACATGGCAGTATGCTCGAACATCATTTGCGACACTTGTGACCAACTTGCGACACTTGTGAAAGTTGTAAGGAGGATGCGACACTTACGACAATTGAGAGGAAGATGCGACACTTATCCATTTGAGTAATTTTGACGTGTAACAGATTGCCCCCCAAAGTATGAATTTAGAAGATGTGAACTGATAACTGAAATGATTTGTAGACTTTCAAGCAAGGGTATAGACTCGGAGAACCTGACGGAAACTACACATAAACATCCAACAAATATCATGACATATTTCAAAACCTAAGGCAGACATACCTATGCTTGGGTGATCAAGAACTGCAAGATATGGCCGCCATTAAATACACTGCGGATCCATAATTGTATTGATAAGAAATATAGCCACCAAATATACAATGTGGATCTATACTCTGATGAATTGGACTGATCGTAGCCACGAAGAATACACAATGGATCTACAAGATGACAAGACATAGCCACGACCAATACAAATTGGATCTATGTAACAATGTATGTGTTCTTTGTCCAATAGAAACTCCTTCACAGCCTGGGCCAAGTATATCAAAATGGTCACTTGACCCAGGGTCTTCTTACCAATCTCAACACGGTATGATTCCAACCATGTGAATAGATGTCTTGATGTCAAACATGGCAGAAACCACTTGATTACCAGTCAATGGTATGAACCGTTAACAAGTGCGAGGGAGATCACCATTAATGTCAATGATTCCCAAGGTACCCTAGTACATTCCAACGAATGTAAATAGATGATCTGAAGTCGAACACCCGTGGAATAATTCGATCAGAGGTCAATGATGTAAACCTACTGTCGAATGTGAGGAGGCCTGCCATTGAGGCATGCAGGTCCCAAAGTACTAACTAGTTTCTAAGTCTGATTCCTGGATAATGTGTTGAAGTCGACAGGAATAGACTCGTTGAAGGAGGGCCTTGATGTATCCCCCATCAACGACATGAAACAAACATAGAGATGTAATTGGTGGATCAAATGGACATGGACTGACACAGGTTTCGAGACAAGATATTTGGGATGGTTGACTCTTGAGGCAGATACTTCCCTTGAACACTGAGGCACAATAGCAGAACATGACATGGACCGACACTTATACAATGGATGTGGTGACTTGCGTCAGATGACCCAAAAGAGTGAAAGGAACTCAAAGGATTGGCTCAGTGCAGAGGTTCAACGGATGATCATATATGAAAATGACAAAGTGTCGTGTTCAAGGATGACTCTAAGAAGTGTTGGATGATGTTATCAAGAGACTGCTTGGCTTGTCCCTTCCAATTTCCCCCCCATCCAGATAGACGAGTACCTATTTTTTATTTAATGAGCTCGAGGAGGATAACACATGCTCGATATAATTGACCTTCGGTAAGTTCCTCTTCCTTTGTTTAATGAACCGAAATAAGTAAGGGTTCAGTCCCATGTGGGCCTATCGATGTGTGCTTTAACGAGTCCAAAGAAATAAAACTTGAAGGTTTTTCGAGATTATAGAGTTTGGAAAAACACTTAAAAGAGAACTCTCTCAATTTCATTTTCGTACAGTAGTCTAATGAGACCGAAAAAGGGGTAAACTATCGCTCGAAAGACGCCCTTTCTAACCTTTTAACGAGTGTGAAAGGAAGCAAGGTCACTCAACAATCTTTTCATATTTAGAGAGTCTGAAAAGGGTTTAAAGGAGACTCCAGGGGGTTACTTTTTCGTGTGTTCGTGTATCCGTACGGGTCCGAAAAAGAGATAAAATTTTACACGGTTTCATTCTCATGTATTTACGAGCATGAGAAAGAACAAAGACTAAGCTCAGTATGCCCCCAGCTTGAAAGTTGGTGGCTTGACTCCATAATGATCATCAAAGGCTGGAGACATGCCCCCCAAGCTTCAATTCATTCACCGACTTTGAGGTAGTCACCAATTTATGTGCTAGATGGAGAAAAAGGGTACAAGTGGATGAAATGAAGGTTCAAAAATGAGACCTAATGAAAGAATCGACTCAAAATCTACGAGATCTGGTGAAAGACTCAACTTGAAGGGAGAGGTGATTGTTTCATTTTTTAACGAGCTTGACACAAGGAAAGAACTATGCTCAAGGTTCCAGGTTCGATCCCCAGATTGTTGTTTCATTTTTTAACGAGCTTGCTACAGTGAAAAAAACTATGCTCAAGGCCTCTATTTCATTTTTTAACGAGCTTTCCACAAAGAAGAGAAACTATGCTCATTATGCCCCCAGCATGAAATCTAGTGGCCTCTGTTTCATTTTTTAACGAGCTTTCCACAGAGAAGAGAAGCTATGCTCGTTATGCCCCCAGCATGAAAGCTAGTGGCCTCTGTTTCATTTTTTAACAAGCTTGCCATAGAGAAGAGAAACTATGCTCATGGTTTCCCCCAGCATGAAAGCTAGTGGCCTTTGTTTCATTTTTTAATGAGCTTGCCACAGAGAAGAGAAGCTATGCTCATGATGCCCCCAGCATGAAAGCTAGTGGCCTCTGTTTCATTTTTTAATGAGCTTGCCACAGAGAAGAGAAACTATGCTCGTGGTTTCTTGATCATGGCTTTCAAGAGGATAATGCTCTAGAAGGATACCATGTCAAGGGACAAAACTCAGTCATGGATTCCAAGAGATCTTCATCGGATGGAAGATGATTACTCTGGAAGGAACACATGTCGAGGATCATGACAGGGGTAAGGAGATAAAGCTCTAATAACCCTACCGAAGAGATAAGCATGTCAACTACCGGATCCAAATAGTCGGAGGTGCAGGTCATGGGAGACAACGCCACATAATTGACATGCAGCGGGGGCGATACTGTCTGCATATAGGAACCACTTAGGGAGGCAACCCATTCAGGGCCAATGAATGAAAGTTGATCAATAGTCACAATTCTTCCATCGTGAGGGAAAGATATCACACGGAAAAGAGTGGATACAATAGCTTTCATAGCATAGACATAATCCCGCCCAAGGAGTAAAGTGAAATCTAAGGGGTCTCGGACTACCATGACATCGATAAAGACAGTTTTCCCTCCCAAAGTTACAGGAAACTAAGGAAGGATCCCTAAAGGTTGACTAGTTGTTCTGTTAAAAGCTAACAGATTCTGTGTAACCGGTGCAAGCTGTGGACAACCCAAAGCGTACCAAGCAACAGAAGACAAAATACTAACGGATGCACCTTCGTCTATCAGCATTTGAGGAACGTCCCAACCACGAACCTGTACTGTAATTTGGAAAGGAATGTGAGAAGGAAGACGAGGTCCAGTTAGTGCACCCCAATAAAAAAGGATGGATTTGGTACTTGGAGGGGGTTTCGCGGGAGAAGAAGGAATGCCCCCCGACATGGTAGACTCTGTATTAATGAAAAAAACATGGGCAGTATTGGGTTTACTCTCTAGAAAGGGAGTAGGATCGACCGATGATTGGATCGGAACAACCAAAGGTGGACTTGGATATACCACTTTAGCACTCTTTAGAGGAAGAGTGGGACTGACCGAGGAAGGGACTGGATCAGTCACTTTGACATTCCTTAATGGAGGAATGGGATCGACCACTTTGGCACTCTTCAGAGGAAGAGTGGGACTAACCAAGGAAGGGACTGGATGAACCACTTTGGCAGTCATCAAAGGAGGAGTGGGATCGACCGATGACAAAACTAGATCGACCACTTGAGTTTCATTCTCCAAGGGAAGAATGGGGTTGACGGTTGGAGACAGATTGACCGCTTTGGTGTCACTCTCTAACGGGAGAGTGGGATCGACTGAGGATGAAAATAGATCGATCACTTTGGTGTCACTCTTTTGATGAAGAGAGGGGTTGATCGATGACGGAACTGGATCAACTACTTGGGTTCATGGTTCAATCGAGGAGGAAACTAGATTGACCACTTGATCAAC
>ML818519.1:60210-82009 GCA_009831015.1 Picea engelmannii | reverse complement strand
TATTTTGGATGCCAAGATTATTGTTCCTTTGAGGTATTCTGGGTGGGTGGCCAACTTGGTCCCAGTGAGAAAGAAGAATGGAGAAATCATACTTTGTGTTGATTTCTGGAACCTGAACATAAGCTCTAAGAAGGATAATTACCCCTTGCCAAAGATGGAGCACATATTACAGAGGGTGACATGTGCATCTAGGATCTACATGATTGATGGATTTTCTGTCTACAATCATATCTATGTCTTGCCTGAAGACAGAGAGAAAACAACCTTCACTACTCCTTGGGGTACATTCATGTATGCTAATATGCCCTTCGGATTGATGAACGTAGGGGCAACCTTTCATCGAGCCATGGACATAGCCTTTATTGGAGAGAGGGATAGATTTGTAGTCATCTATCTAGATGACATCATAGTATTCTCCAGGTCCGATCAAGAGAATTTTTATCATCCGAGGAGGGTTTTCCTAAAGTGCAAAAAAAATGGTCTCTCTTTAAATCCCAAGAAGTCTTTATTTTCCATGCAAGAGGGAAAATTGTTGGGGAACACTGTGGAAACTGAAGGGGTGAATATTGATCCGAATAGAGTGGAGGCCATCTAGTCCTTGTCACCTCCCAGATCCAGGAAAGAGGTTTAGTATTTCTTGGGTAAAATCAAATTTATAAGAAGGTTTGTTTCTAATTTTGCTGAATTGGTTAAATACATTACAACCATGCTCAAGAAGGGGAATGAAGTGAAATGGACTGTTGAGTCCAGAAGTTCTTTCAACCAAATCAAGAAGGCATTGACTGAAGCACCTGTTCTCATCAGCCCAAACTACTCCTTGGATTTTATGATTTTTTCCTTCACTTCATTTGACACAGTAGCAACTATTTTATTACAGAAGAATGATGAAATATTAGAGAAACCGATTTCCTTTTTCAGTAGGGCATTGAGAGATGTTGAACTAAAATATGACATCATGGAAAAATAGGCCTATGCTTTGGTCAAATCCCTCAAGGCTTTTAGGGTCTATGTTCTGCATTCAAGATTCATTTCATATGTCCCTTAAGATTTTGTGAAGGAGATTCTCATTCAACCTGACATAGATGGAAGAAGGAGCAAGTGGATTGCTAAAATCCTTGAATTTGATCTTGAAATAAATCCCACCATATTAGTTAAAGGCCAAGGTTTAGCTAGAATGCTGGATGAATCTAATTACAAATATTTGGGGGTTAATTTCATCAACACTTTCTCGGGAAATCAACAAGACAAGTTGTTTGATAAAGGTACTCAAGTCATCCCTACATTGGAAGAATGTGCTTGGTACAAGGACATTATATTTTTTCTACAAAAGTTGCATCCCCCTGATGATATGGAGAAGAACAAGGTAAGAGATTTCAAGCTTAAATCAATTAAATATTGTCTTATTTATCAAGTATTATATTGGAAAGACCCTCTGGAAGCGATTTTGAGATGTTTATACCCACAAGAGGCCCAAAATATTATGTTTGATTTTCATGATAGTTGATGTGGGGGGCATCACTTCTGGAGAACCACTGCCTATAATATTCTCAGGGCTGGATATTTCTGGCCTAGTCTATTCACCGATGTTTGTGCAAAGATCACGACTTGTGTTACGTGTCATAAATTCTCTGGAAAGAAACAACTCAAGTCTTTTCCATTGAAGCCCATGGTAGCTTCAGGGCCCTTTTAGCAGTGGGGCCTAGATTTTATTGGGGAAATTCATCTTGCTTCAAGTGGTTAACAAAGGTGGATCTTCACTTTCACAGATTACTTTATCAATTGGATAGAAGCCATACCCACAAGGATTTCTTCCCACAAGGTGATCATTGGTTTTCTTGAGGATATTATGGCAATATTTGGTTGTTTGAGTAGAATTGTCATTGACAATGCTGCATCTTTCAAGGCTGAACCATTGATTCAGTTTTGTGAATAGTTTAGAATTGCATTGATTCACTCTACTCCTTACTACCCCCAAGGGAATGGATTGGCAGAATCCTCTAACAAGAGCCTTATAAATATCATCAATATATTGTTAGAGGACAACAAGAAAGCATGGGATTCAAAGCTCAAATTTTCTTTGTGGGATGATAGAGTGACAACAAAGAGGTCTCTTGGTGTCTCTCCTTTTCAGCTTGTGTATGGATTTGAGGCCATTTTTCCTTCTCATCTTTCCTTGCCTATGGAAAAATTCTTCCAAGACTACCAAGGGGAACCTGATGATATGATGAAAAGAATACAATAAGTGGTAGAAGTGCAGTAGACTAGAGAAAAGTTACTAGACAAAGCACATGACCATCAATAGAAGATCAAGCAGGCCTTTGACAGGAAGGTAAGTAAAGAGGATTTCCATATGGGATATTTAGTACTCAAATGGGATGCACCCAAGAAGGACAAAGGCAAGAACGGTAAATTCGAAGCCTTGTGGATTGGGACATTCAAAATCTCTGAAGTATTTTCAAATAATACTTACAGGTTGCAGAATTTGGAGGATGTTGAAGTTTTTGGTGGCCCTGTAAATGGAAATTTTCTGAAAAGGTTCTTTGCTTGTGCTATGAGTGGATTTTCATGCCATTGTAAATATCATTCTTATTTTTGTTTTAATAGCTGACTCCATAGCCCTAAGATAAGGCACTGAAGCTACTAAAGTTATTAGAACCTCATAGGGAGGTCTCTATCCCCCATGGATTGTATGTTAGCACAAGTTGTTGATAAAGTGGGGTTTTTCCTTAGGAAATAACCCCTTAGTGAAAAAATCAAGAAAAGGGGTCCTAACGCGACCCATATTATTCTTTTATCCTAATTGTTTTGGTGATTTGATGGCGTTGGCGTGTTTTTCTAAGGAGCGCACATATCTTAGAGACTGAGCATGGCACAATCATATCTACGGTTCACATCCAATATCATACCCCCTTGACCTTTCTACCTTTAACCGGGGGGGGTCCAATTTGGTGGTTTCTGGCTCGGGCCCCCACTATTGTGTCACCACCTCCACAGAAAATCGAACCCCCCCCGTGCTTTACCACTTACCACCTAGCCCCCCTCCGAGATGACCACCAGACCACCTTCCCATACTACCCGTGCTCCCACTGACACCTGTCCTCCACTCACTCGACCACACACCTGTCCCTTCCCCACTATCATTTCTCCCCCTCTCACCTCTTGACATATTTCCTCCACTCACACTCCATGTCACCTCTACTATTTTCATGTACCCACTAACCTACCACTCCGCTCTGCCACCGCTTCCTCTCCCCTTGCCACATCTCCCTCGCGCCTTTACACCTCATCCCCTGATTACTTGTGCTCACGTAGTCTCGGTCACTGCTCTCCAAGTGCATCCTTCCACATGGGCATTGCTCACTCATTTCAACCTGTGATTTTGCACCAAGCACCGTGCCCACTCACCATCATCCTCCTCCATGTTCGCCTGCCAGTTCGCTCTACAAAGGTCTAGCAAACGCAGGTGGCAAAGATCAGAGTGAGGCCAACATGTTTTCAAGGTGTCGAGTTGACTCTGCCTGTCCTGATCCCAATAAAGGTAGTCAATGAAAGAGAGGGAGGTGGTTGAGACATCATCTCCCCCCATAAATGGAAAGCCATAAAGAACTGGCATATATGAGCTCGTGTCCGACAGAAAACGACATGCACAATCTGACAGAGAATGCACAGATGAAATAGCTCATGCCTGATAGAAGACTGTATGCACAGTCTGCAAAGAAATCACAGACGTAAAGCCTTGAATGCAATGAATCGATCATCCCTCCAGTGTTTGTAGTCACTCCTGAGTATAAATATGTATTTTTGATATTTTGTTAAGGTCGGATGGTTGAGTTAGCCTCCCTGATTGTAATATTTTGATGAAGCATATTGGTTCTCTGGTTATGTAATTGATTTGAGACTTCTTGTTTAATATAAGTCAACTTTCTCCTTCCATCTTATTTGCCTATGATATTGAAGTATCCATGATTGAAGGATTCACATGGATTGTTATAGCTGTATTGTGATGGATGTTTGATTACAGTGTTGTTATGGTTTTCTTAATTTTCCTGAAACTTTGAATCCAAGATGATCTTGTGTTTGAGTTTTTCCTCCTTAAGATTCTTGAAGACCTGATGTCCATAGAAGATCTCTAGACTTTCTTCACCAAAGTGTTCCTTCTACTCACCTTTACTACAACTAACTGACTGAAGTTGATCAAGACCTCAATTGCATGTGCGTGCTAGTCCAGTTTTCTGAGTTAAAACAATATTGTCTTGAGTCTTATCCATTTGACCTATCTAAACTCATCCATAGTGACATATAACCTGATGGGTACTGGGCTTACCTTCTATGCAATTAGAGGGTGACTCCCAGTGCTAACACATTGTTCCTAGCTTCCCTTTCAAACTTTGAGGCGATTTCATCTATTGTAGATTGCACGACCCTTTCAATCTCTTCCTTATGAATTTCATCTTTCTCCCTAATTTCTTTGAGGATCTCTGTGGATACATTATCCTTTTGTATGTTCAACTCCCTTTCCAGCTCAAAATTTTTATTTTTTGCATCACATAATGTTGTGGTAACTTCAAAAATAGACAATGCATTTACTTCTGCAAATGCATGAAGAGAAAATATTTCTTGTATAACATTATATTTTGTTTTAGGTCCTTCCTTCCATTAAATAACCCTCCCTATGGATGATAGGGTGCTGGTTGATTCTCCTCTCTTCCATTTATTTGACCTTTTCTCAATGATTCTAGTTTTATCGTTGTGGTAATGATCCCCTATAGCTACAACAACACCATCAAAATTTAATACTTTTGTAGAAAATGTTGAATTACCTGGGATGGACATGATAGGGGTATACTCTCGTGGCGAAATTTCCATTAAACCCATATTTGGAGTTGAGGGGTTTCTCTGAGTCTCATATTTTTTTTCTTTTCCATTCTACTTCTTCATATTCTTTCTTCTTTGCTTCATCCTCTGCTCCCAGTCCTTCCTTTTCCCTTCTCTAAGCCTCTTCTTCATCTACCAATCTCTTAGCTTCTTGCTTATATTTCTTATTTTGAATATCCTCTTGTTGGGCCCTTGCCTCATCTTCTTCCTCTTTTCTTCTTTCATCAACAATATTTCTCATTTCTTCTTCATTTTTCTTCTTCTCACCTGATTTGAGGGTTTTATTGGGATCGATTTTTCGTTTCCCCTTTTCTGCTTGTCTTTTTTGATATTCATCATATTCCTTTATCCTTTTTCATTCCAATTCATTTTCTTTCTTTACTTTTTCTTGTTCCTAGGATTCTAGTTACTTCTAGTCTTCATCCAGGAGCATTTGAAATTGTTCCGGTAAGATCCTCCTCTTTTCTTCTTGTTCTAATTTCATCTCATGCCTAGCAATATCATTAGGCAATTTTTGTAATACCTCTTAATAGAAAATAACTCCTTTGAATACCTCTTCATCAAAATCGACTACATGTATATTGGAATGGGTGAGACCCATATATCTAACATGGATTACTTCCAACTCATGTGGATCGTGTTCTCTTGCCTCTCTAATGCATAAACATATCTCATGTAAGGTCTATTCCTCTTTTCTAACATGTGGTCCATTTAATAAACTGTAGTTTCCTATATGCACAGGAAAAAAGAACCATATTTACTACTCAAAAGGATGAAATTTACCCATGTTCCCATGGTTTGGTAGGAAATCTCTCTCATCAATAGACGGTCTAGAACAAAGTAGGGCAAGAGATGTGGAGCCCTAGTACTATTGTACACTTTGATATAAATGTAATACTTCCCTAAATACAAATTTGCCATACCCTTCATTCTAGCCATGGATTCCTTTGATATTTTGTATCTTGGGAATCTGGAAATGATAGTATAGAGAGGAGAAATGAAATAATCACAAATATAATATAGGTATTTTTTTTATAATTTATGTTCCATAGGTCGAAACAATAAATATGTATAGGAGGTTGATCTTGGTCTCAATTCCATCATAGATTAGGAAATTGTATGGAAGAACAGATGACATAAATTAGATATGCATGCATAGAAACATTGTTTCTTCATACTTGGGATGTTCTTCATGTTAAGGAAAATATTAAAAGTCAATAGCTCTTCCCAATTGAATACTTGTCCCATTTTCACAATTGTCTATGCCGTAGGTAATCATTCTTTCTGGAAATGTGTGCTCTTCTCCTTGCCATATAGCCTTCTCAGTATAACAATTAGAATCTTGTATGGATTTTTGAACTTGTGTGTAGGGAACAACTTTTTCCCTTGCTTGAATAGTCTATCCTTGTCTGTCCACCAATCTTCCATCAATCGGGTTGGGTCTTTATTATTTATGGTGAACCATTTTAAAAATGCCTCGTTGAGAGAGAACATAGGATCAGGTAGCTAATACCTGATGCCAACATATTCAATCCTTACGGATGTTATTTTCCTTCTGGATTGATTTACAATTGTAGCAGTGCTTTGGTCAAAAACTTTGAAACACCATTGGGATGCATCATTGTACAGAAATAGAGTTGGTCGAGCATACACAAGGTGAATACCACTCTTCTTTATATTCTGATACACTTCAAGGTATTCATCCTGCAAGGGGAAGTCTCCAGTGTTGAATATTTTATATATTTCATCTTACCTAGGGAAGTTTTCTTCTTCGGTGTGATGAGTGGTATCTTTCACTAAGACCTCTCCTAAGTTAGCAGAAGTTTCAAGTGTGGAAGATGGAATGGAAGCTACAAGGTTCCTGGGTTTTTGATCATTTAAAATCACCATTATATGTCCTTTGTATCCTGTAATTATCATAAAAATACATAAATCCATTGAATAAGGGAAATAATACAACAAATTAGTGAATTAAAATAGTAACATACATGTGATTCCAACTTGAAATGACAGTTGTAGTATGTTTTAATCTTGATAACGTAGAGCATAGTGGTTTTAAAAACTTGCGGGAGAAGGTAACGAGTCAATGGGGGATTTAGGGTTATTAAGTAGGCATTAAATCACCATAATTGGAAAATTCAATGGTCTGTGTACATGAACCAATTCACAGGTGAAACATCATTTCTCCATTAGTGAAATTCAAAGGTGCAAGCTACCCAAATTCGTGTATCAGATTCATAGAAATCAAAACCAAGATGTTTGAGAGTGTTATCAGAGTTATTACCATCAAAGGTGGGGTAGTTCATAGATCATCTTACATTCTGATGAAAAGGCATCGATGAATATTATTTTTCTTGCATACATTTGTTTTCTAAAGATAAATATCAAGGAAAGGCTATTTGTACGTCATCAGACCACCCTCATCAGAGTCAAAAATATTTTCTTGTTTTATCACTCCACGGGAAAAGGTATCGAAGAATATTATTTCTTTGAAAAACGTGCTACTTCGAAAGGTTGAGCATTTGAGAGACATGCATATTTGACTTAATTGCTCAAAAACCAATTATCATTTTCCATGTATCAGGATTACCTTTGTAAGAGAATTATGAAAAGGTGAATTCACATTACTTGGACGCCTCTCCATAACCAATGACCAAATGACACATTAGTCAGAATGATCAATAAAGAAAACATTGTAACCCTGTGTCGTTGGGGAAAAGGTTATTAGAGTGGTTTCATCGGGGTTCAAAATTATCATCATGGAGGATTGTTCTTATATGATGATTCTGACAGAACTATTTATGATATGACTATCAGAAAGGTTTTGTTTGAATATGTATTAGATTTCTTTTATTTTTTATTTATCCCGACTTAGGTCTTCAAGGTAAAAAAATGATCAAATAGCTTCAAGGGACTTCATATAAGTGAGGAATATTTCATGTGATTAAATAGAGTTATGATATAGATCATTTTGGATGAGAATGAGTCAATCATTTGGGAAGATAAAAATAAAAACTAGAAATTTGAGATGCATGTTACAACAAATAAGATCTTGATTTAGATTGTACTAGAAAAAGTAGCAATTGCTCGTGTTAGTATCAAATCAATAATGTAGTGATGTAGTACCTTGTAATTTTTTTTATAAAGGGTGATATAGTGGGAAAACCACCCTACGGACTACACTAGGGTTCTAAAGTGCAAGCAGAGCTAACCGTATAAAGTCTCCTACTCTTAACCACTATCCCAACAACACCCCATATTCATATATAAAGTACAAAATATAGGGATCCGGTAGTCTTACCTTAAACTCTGCATCTGGTGTTGATCCCAATGCATTTGGTCGCTTCTTGTCTACAAATATCTTCCCAAGGCTGACCTTCATTCACCAAAAGAAAAAGAAGAAACTACAAACAAGCATTCTATATATGGACTAATGGGTTACATGTCATAACAAAATGTAAATCAATCATACAAATTAAACACATCATATGGCAAGATGACAAAAGTACTTCTTTATATTAATCTCATGATGTCACTTTCCAAACGAGATTGACAACAACTCCTCGAACCTGATCTTGGTCTCCTCTTCACCAAGCTCCAATTGCTTCCACGTATCCTTCTTATCTCACACTTCTCTCTAGAGAATAGGCATAGGTTTATGGATGAGGAAAAAGGGAAAGAATGGGGAATTCTAGCTCAAACTCACAAAGTGGCTGCAAATTCTTGGGGCAAGGGGGAATTAGGAAATGGGAAGAGTTTCACTGCTTTCATTCTTATCTTTGAAATGGGACCCCAACACCTTCTTTTATATGCCAAAAATATATTTATTTGGTTGGGTGACAGGCTATGGGCAGTCAATTGGTTAGGAAACTACCCAAAAGCCCATATTCCCTTGCAAATTTTTATTTTTTGCAACTTTTGTGGGTATACACGGGCTGTAATGGTGCAACTAGCATATGTACATGGGCAGTAATTGTGCAACTAGCATACATACATGGGCAGTAGTGGTGCAGGGCATGTACATCTTCAAAAATTTGGTTTTTAAGAAGAGCTATTCAGTATTGGCTTGGCAAAAATAGTAAGTAAGATGGCATGCTGCTAGGTATGCATGTCTGGTGAAAATTAGGGTTATAATAGATGCCCCTTAATGTGTGAGGTCAGAAGAGCATCTAATGGCCGAAATACATTACAAATATTTACCAACATACGAAACGAGTGAGCTTGGGATCAGAGCTTAGGAGGTGCCATCTGCAAAATAAAAATTGTCTCACTGAGGTGGGCATACCCATGCTCAGGATGAAATAAATCATGGTTGCCAATAAAATATACTGCAGATCCATGTCATATAACTACATGAAGTGTAGTTGTGAACAATACACAATGGATCTACATCTCAAAATCAAAAGATATACATGAATAGTATTTATCTTCAAGAAGCAAACGACGCCTAATGGATGGAGATGGGGTCTTCAGAGCTCGAGAAACAACTTCAAGATATTCTAAAATTGGGTAGGAGTGTAATGTGAGTGTACATATTTACTACCCAGAGGTCTTCGACGACTCGTCGGGGAACATATAAGAGGATCTTGGTGATCACAGAGAGAACTTCATTGATTTTGAACAAAGACTTTGATTGGACTTTCGATATGGTCGGGCATGAGGACAAGAGAAAAACTGTAGAAGGATCGAATCAAGTTAGGTAAAAATTCCCTTAGACAATAGCACTATGAAAGATGAGACTCAGGCAACGTGACACTGACATAAGTTCACAATGCAGGAGGCAACGCAAACTCTCCATATGTTTGGAAGAATAACCAAATGGAGGAGGACACATCTCTATGTTACGAGAACAACTCCCTAAGGTCATATTAAATCCCAAAGCTTGAAAAACAAATGAAAGGATGTGCATTGTCCAAGGGAGACTCATTGTGCTGCCATACAAAGAAAAAAAACTTTTCCCATCCTCTTTTTGGGGTATATTTGATTTTTTTTGTCTTTTTCAATATTTTGAAATCTTGAAAAAGAATAAAAGAATTCTATGTTACAAAGGAGTAACGAGTGTCTCAAACATACTAGTTCCAAGTATGAGGAACTGCTCAGAGCAAGGAAACATGTGCAGGAAAATGACACTCGAGAAAAATCCTCCATGTGTCAAGGTGTCAAGGCGTACAAGCAAAGTTCAACAAGGCTTGTGTATAAGGCATGCTTCAAATGTTTAGTTGGGAGCCACATGGAGCTGACATTAGGCCAAAGACATAGGAATGCAAATGTTATTAACAAGACACAATGATAACATCCTTCAATGTAATTTTAAACGATCTGAGAGAAGGTAAGCTCGGTGGTTTTTCATTTTTAGAGAGTCTGAAAAAGTGCAAAAGAAGACTCCACTGGGGTACCTTTTTCAAAGACAGTCTAGTCGATTCGAAAAAGGGATAAATTAGCACCGAAAAGATGTCTATTCAAAACCATTTTAACGAGTGTGATAAAGAGAAGATCACTCGACAATCTTTTCAATTTTAAGGAGTCTGAAAAGAGCTTAACTATGGAATCGTTGTCTTTTTCTAGATTTAGTCTCCTTATCTCAAAAAAGGTGAAATTTACTAAGGAGAACTCTCTCGGCGAGACAAATCTCCTGACATGTACCATTTTCCTCCTTAATCTATAGGCCGGAAAAAGGGGTAAACTCATGCCAATAGATGTTTTTCTAAACCAATTAATGAGTGTGAAAGAACAAGGTCACTCGACGATCTTTTCAATTTTAAGGAGTCTGAAAAGAGCTTAACTATGGACTCCGTAATGGATTTTCTTCTGGACCGGCTTAACGAGTGTGAAGAAACAATCTCATCAATGATCTTTTCACTTTTAGGGAGTCTGAAAAGAGCTTAACTATTGACTCCATGGGGGTTCCTTTTTTGTAAATTTAGTCCCTCAGGCCCGAAAAAGGGTTAAACTTATACTTGAGAATACTCTTCTAGAAAACCAAATATCCTAGAGTATACCTTTGTTCGTACAATTGACCATCCGAACCGAAAAAGGGATAAACTACCATCGGACAGATGTGCTTTCAAATTTTAATTTGGCGAGCATGAAGGGAAACAAGATCGCTTAGAAATATTTTCATCTTTAGAGGGTTTGAAAAGGGCTTAAAAGAAGACCCAAGGGGGTTACGACTCATGTATGAAACTGGTTCAGGTAGAGCCCACTGCTAGGATCATACCAAGAGTCTCTTCGATAGTCAACTTGGGAAGTCTCCCAAAAGGGAAGAAAACACAAACCGCGGTGTAATTCCTCCCACAGTATAGAAACCATAGTCATGGCTTCAAGGATAGCCTCATTTGAAGGAAATTCAAAATATGAGAAATCATGAAAATGAGGGTTGACAGTCCCAAAGGGTGAATTAAATTGACCATATTCCATATGACGATGGAGGCTCTGGCTAGGACTGGTAGAGTCTATCAATGAAGAATCACAAACATGAGGGTTTGAGGATATACAAACAACGAGATCATACTTAGAAGGAGACTCAAGATCACTTGGACCAAGAGGGGGAAGCAAGGGCTCCCATGCCCCCATTGGATAAACCAATGGATCAATTGCTGAGACCAAGTCTCGAGAAGGAAAAAATGATTGCACAGGTTCCTTCTCAGAAGCAATTGAACACCAAGGACAATATGCCACATAATTAACCCGTGGCAGGGTAGAGTCTACACGAACACTAGGAACATATAAAGGGGCAGCCTGAACTAACGTCAAATTAGGATGGTGATTATCAGATGCCAACTGGTCGATAGTGAAACCACAACGTTCAGAATCATATTAAAATCTAATGGGCCTTGAACCACTATAATGTCGACAAGGACAATATTCCCACCTAATAAGATAGGAAATTGAGGAAGAATCCCCAAATATTAACTAGGACGTCTGTCAAAAGGCAACAACTCATGTAAAGAAGATACAAGATTGGGAGATCCCAATAATTTCCAAACTGGGGAGGATAAAATACTTGCAGAGGCTCCTTCATCCACAATACATCGATAAAATTTTCTTGAATTAACTTCAACCCTTATTTGAAAAGGTGAAGAAGAAGGAAGACGAGGTTCAACAAGGTCATTCCAATCAAAGGAAACCATCCTAGGGCTTGGAGGGGGTGTGCTCAGAACGAGCGAAATGCCCGCTTGTTCTGAAAGTACTGAACTGGAAAGGCTAAAAAAATAGTTCGTAGACACATCACTCCCCAAGAGAAGAGTGGGATCAGCCGAAGACTGCAACGACGTGACCACTTTGGTAGAATCGACACTCTACAAGAGAAGAGTGGGATCAACCGAAGACTGCATCAATGTAACCACTTTCTCAACCAATGGTTGAATAGGCTGAGAGAATACATGGTATAAAGGTACCTCACCCATCAAAAGAGGAGTGGGATCAGCCGATGACTGCATCAGCATGACCACTTTCTCAACCAATGGTTGAATAGGCTATGAGGAAACCTCAGAAGAATCAGAATCAAAAGAGCTTGTAGATAGGAACCACAATCTTTGTACCTTTGGAATGCCAGGGCATAGATGAGTAAGGTGATCTCCCTTGCAAATCTTACAAGGGAAATTAGGCTTACATCTTATCCATATAGGTTTATCAATAGAGTCAATGCCCCCAGTGTGAATAGCAATGGCTAGTTGCACATCTCCAACATGACTTTCAGAGGTTGCTGATTGGTAGATAACATGACTCACAGAGGCTACAAACCTATTGCCAGTATGACTAGCAGGGACTGGACTTTTTCCCCCAACATGACCTGCAAAGGTTGGGTGCTTGCCCCTAGCATGACTTGCAGAGGCTGGGTGTTGGTCTTCAACATAACTAGCAGAGGTCGATGACCTATCTCCAACATGACACACATAGGTTGGTGACTTATTCTTCCTATTCTTTCTCTTTCTACTTCGTTTAGACTTCCAGTTACTAGTAATTGTACTTTCACCAGAGGCGGAAGAAGGAGGAGGAGAAGAATTTTCCAACGAAGGAACATCAACATGGTTCCCATGACATAAAGTGCTTAATTAAGAAGCGTTAAGAGTGTTTGGGACATTTGGAATGGTACCCAGCCAAACCAATAATCCCACATTCAACCCAGGAATGTACAAAGTGGCCATCAAAGGGACACCAACGTTTCCGAAGAAAGGAAAAGCATAAGAATCCCCTTGTGAAGGGGTTCCTTGGTTGGTGTCATCCGAAACTTTAGCCATGAAGATATTATTCACAATTTCTCCCCTTTTGGGATCGTTCAAGTCCGTAAAAGTCTCACACACCGACTCTATTGAACTAGTGTTATCAAAACAACGCCTATAAAGAGGCGGCTACACGTTTCTAAAAGGAAGACCAAAAATTCCTCACAACCGACAGAGTGGGCGGTCTACCACCCTAGGTCAGAGACCCAAAGCAATGACTAACTAAATCATTATAGAAAACTAAGGAGCATAGAGCACACAATAAAATTTCCTAAAAGAAAATCAAGCAAATGACTAACTAGTAGGAAGAATAGTTACACCAACCGACACCAGAGCAACTTACTGGTGCAAGTGCAACTCGAACACAGAAGTACCCTCTGGGTATACTCTTTAAATATTGTCTCGGCGTCTACCCTAGGTACCGCAGTATACCCCTGCAGTCACCTGTGTAAGTCCCTAAAGTAAAGGAAACTAGTTTTCCATCTTGTGAACAACTACCAGGCGATTACAGTCGACAGTCGGGTGGACCGCAATGAGCAAGGTATCAAGCACGAAACCTATCGAGGGTATCGAAAGCAAGTGTTTCAGAAGACGACTGAGGACCTCGAATGGATTCAAGACCCATGAAGCTCCGTGGAAAATGTGATCAACGTAATCTCAAGATAAGTCCTCTATATGCGTTCCTCCGCTATGATTGGTCCAACTTTGGAGGGGTTATCTCCACTACCTTTCCGCATGTGACCTTGTGTTTATCCCCTGTGTTAGAGGGGGGTCACAGATAGTTTCCATGTTACTGGAATTTAACACTCCCTAACTCAGACTCCAATGTTTTATTTAACGACCTTGAATTGTTTCCTCTCCAACCTAATTCAAGGCCCTAACCCTAAACTAGTTGGTTGACCCTACAAACATAAAAAGTCTAGTTGATTTTAATTTTAGTGTTTGTTTTTAAATCTTGATTTACTCAAAAAGGCATGCGGTAGTGAAACTGATGTTGTTAAGACTCTTGCGAAAAAAGAAACTTATAAGAACACTAGAAAATAAAGATTATATTTCTTATTTTCTTTTGAAATGCTTTTAAGATGAGAAGAAAACACAACACTATGCTAATTTCTTTTTCTTTTTCAAATAACAATGAAAAGCAGATGCCAAGAAAGAAAGAGACCTAACAAGTTAAGTTTTTTTTTTTTATATTTTCTTCCAATCAAAGCAGAAGTAAAAAAATATTCTAAAAGAAATTGATGAATACATGATTCATGGCCCCCCCGACCATGAGGGGGAATTGTTTTTAAAAATGCAACTCATTTTTTCTTAAAATTTCAAGCTAAAAATAAGTTAAAAAAGCTAGGAAACACAAGATTTTTTTTTTTTTTAAAGACAAGCAAATTGACGTCAAACCTAGGCTCAAATACTATAACTACAAAGACCATGAATAAGTCAAGAAACCCCTAAGAAGCCAGACTTCAATCAGGGAAGAGGATGACCACCTCTTCTTAAGAAAAAAGGTTTCCTAACATAGGCACACAACTAACACTTAAGAAACCTGTGTATGTACACGGGTTGTACAAAGGTAGGGTGCGTATGTACACGGGAAAACCCACTGCAGGCCGCGCACACCTCTGTAAATTCTCAAAAAAGAAAACCGAAAGTCAAAGCTGACAAGGAAGGGAGTATTGGTATGGCAGATCATAATCCCTTAAAGACTCAGTAACTTACCGAGAACTCAAAGAGTTAATTAAACCAATTAAAACACCCAAAAGGATGCCCAAAAAACCCTAGAGGTTCCCTAGTATGGTTGACAATTCTGCTATAGTGGGAAAACCCCCCTACGGACTACACTAGGGTTCTAAAGTGCAGGCAAAGATAACCATCTAAATTCTCCTACTCTTAACCACTATTCCAAAAACACCCTATATTCATATATAAAGTAAAAAATATAGGGATCCAGTAGTCTTACATTAAACTCCACGTCTGATGTCGATCCCAATGCGTTTGGTCACTTCTCGAATACAAATCTCCTCCCAAGGCTAACCTGAATTCACTAAAACACAAACAAGAAACTGCAAACAAGCATTCTATATATGAACTAATGGGTTAGATGTCATAACAAAATGTAAATCAATCATACAGATTAAACACATCATATGGCGGGATGACAAAAGTACTTCTTTATATTAATCTCATGATGTCACTTACAAAACGAGATCGACGACTTCTCCTCGAACCCGGTCCTGGGCTCCTCTTCACCAAGCTTCAATTGCTTCCATGTATCCTTCTTCTCTCACACTTCTCTCTAGAGAATAGGCATAGGTTTATGGATGAGGAAAAAGGGAAAGAATGGGGAATTTTGGCTCAAAATCACAAAGTGGCTGCAAATTCTTGGGGCAAGGGGGAATTAGGAAATGGATAGAGTTTCACTGCTTTCATGATTCTCTTTGAAATGGGACCCCAACACCTTCTTTTATATGCCAAGAAGACAGTTATTCAGTTGGGTGATAGGCTATGGGTGGTCAATTGGTTAGGAAACTACCCAAAATCCCGTATTCCCTTGCAAATTTTTATTTTTTTCAACTTTTGTGGGTATACGTGGGCTGTAATGGTGCAGCTAGCATACACACATGGGTAGTAATGGTGCAACTAGTGTACATACGTGGGAAGTAATGGTTCAGGGCGCGCACATCTTCAAAAATTTGTTTTTTAAGAAGAGTTATTCAGTATTGGCTTGGCAAAATAGTAAGTAAGATGGCCTACTCCTAGGTATGCATGTCTGGTGCAAATTAGGGTTATAACAAAGGGGGAATCCACTAAAAATATCTCAAACAAGAGATTTTTAATGGGTAGTTTTGGGATCATAGCACATGACGACTTACTGGGAAGAACCAATTATCTATGATTCTAGATGTCCCCTTTCTATGGGGAAAATCCCCCTAATCTGGGTCTAGCGACTAGGAAGAGCCTTGACACCTTAAAAGACAGAAAAAATTATATTCTACCCAAACCAAACAATACCTTATGATAATTAAGGCAAGATAAAGAAGATAGAAATGTGTACCTTAATTCCTTATGGTTATCACTGATCCCTTCTAATTGCTATCCGTTCCAAGATTGTAGGCCTCCTCCCAAAGATGGCCTAAAACAATGTTATAGAACAAACTATGATAGTGTATGATTAATTATCAAGATCATCTAAAGGGTTAGTTATTCATGAAAACATTCATAAACAAAAACACATAGACATAAAGATATGGGACAAGAAGTTTTCTCTTTTATTAATAACAAAATTGGAAGTTACAACCTGAATTTTGCTGGTGCCACTCCACAAACCTCGCTTGTGTTCCTTTACTTTGTCTCCAAGTGCACTATTACTGATATACAATCCTCACCGCCATCATGTCAATATAAGGGAAAAGGATGGATGGTATAAGGAGGATGGATGGAAGGGAATGCTAAGGATGAAACTTAAAGCATAATGCAGAAGGCTTGGAATACAAGGGAGAGAATTTGGTAGAGTTATCTTGCCTCTTGTTTTATATATCTAAATGACCCCCCTAGGGCCCTTTTTATATGAGAAAATGATGGTTAATTCATTTTCAGAAGGAATACAAGAGATAAAATGGTTGAAAAACCTAAGATAGCCCGTAAACTCCACCGAAAAGAGGAGATTTATATTTTTTTGCAACTTTTTAGAGTACACACGTGCTTTTAGTTATGCAACTAGCGTATGTACGTATGATTTTAGGCATGCAGATAGCGTATGTATGCACTCTGCCTATGCATCAGGGTACGTATGCCATACAAAAAATTCTTTTTTGAGAATAACTCCATCAAAAAGGGTTGGAAGATGTATGAATGAGTAGGCCAACATCATAAATGTATGGTAGTGACATTTTGAGTTATAACACCCATAAGATAAAATTACTTTGTTCCTTTGTATTTTAAAGAGTTTCAACAGTGCCTGCACTATGGATCATCATTTAGCTTTGTTACAGATCAGTCGGGTGAATCGGATCAGTTGATCTCTTGTGTAATTCTGGTGAGAAATAAAGGATTTATTCATCATTTTCTTTCATACATAGAGATCATTAGAATAATGAGACACCACAAAGAAGCATATCTTACTATTTATAGATTTAAGTGTGTTCCTCATCTCTCTTTTCCCACCATCGCTTAGTTGCCAAAAAATATCCATAGCCCCGATGAGTTTACTTGTACTTCCCACACTAATAATAGTGCTTTTAAATTTCTTATGATTTTTATTTAGCATTCACCCTTTTAAATTTGTAATTTATGTATTTCTTTTACAACATGGGTGTTTAAGAAGTGAGGTGATACGAGAATTGATTTGATATGCTAGTCTCAGTCAGTGGTTTGTCCCTATGGGTCCAATTCTCATAAGTCACTGATGTATATTGATATTCAAATGTATTGGGGAGGGATCACAAGAATTACACAAAAGACATATGTGCCTAGATTTCTTATTGAATCTATAATTTAATTCATCTTAGTATGAGAGTGATCACACAGTGATAGGTATCTGCCATCAACTGCCTAAATATTCAAGATTACTAATCTGGGGTTTATTCTAGAAATATATATATAAACAAGTTGCTTCTTTTATGTATAACAATTACTGTCATCTTTATGAGCACTGGTAGCAGGTAATCAAATCACTAAGATATACATGAAGATATACTCTCACAGGGAATCGTGTAAAATTTTGTTAAACAGTCCTGAGTTTTCGTCTGAATATTAATAACTAATTGATGATCATTGATAAATAATTTATCATGAAACAAATAAGGGAAAAAATATATAACTCAAAATAAAAAAAGGAAAAAGGAAAACTTCAATCAAAACAAAAATTGTAAAAGGAAGATGTGAATTCTAAAAGAAACCTAATATGTACATGACTACATCACCGGAGGTGATTAGGAGAAGTATATTTTTAGGAATTTTCCATTGACAGGGAGCTCCTCCAAGTCTCCCTCCAATGTATTGAGTCTAAAAGTTCTTGGTCCAATATTTTCATAAATCTAGTATGGGCCTAACCACAATTTTTGGAATTTAGTGTGTTTTGCTTACATTTCATTGGCTTTGCCCCATTTGAGTACTAGATCCCCTACTTGAAAATATTTGTTACATACCGAAGTTTTGTCAATCGGTTCTTGATGTTTCATTAGGCTCATTTTATATTTTTCCCTTTATTCCCCCAAATTAAGTTGCATATTTAGCCTCTACTTCATGATTGGACACTCTTAGTCTTGGACAGACTGGGCTAACCGTAGGAAAGGAAGGAATATGTGAGTGGGTATGGTAGCTTCTTTTTTGTATACCAGGAAGAAAGGATAATTTCCCAAATAAGTATTGATCGTCACTATATCATCCCATAAAGCCTTGGGGAGGGATAGATGCCAATTCCTTTGATGTTCTGTCATTGTTCTTTTTAATATTTTAATCAGATTTTTATCAGTGGGTTCTACTAGCCCATTTCCTTGAGAGAAACATTTTGATAAATATTTTATTTTAATGTTCTTTTCAATTTCATATTCAATTAACTTCAAGGAAAATAATTATTTATCATTATAAAAAACTAACGATTATGGGATACCAAATCTAGTTAAAATAAAAGAATCAAGTCCATGATATCACCTAGTTTTCATTGATAATTTTGAGAGGTATTTATTCTGTCCACTTGGTGAAATAACCTGTCGCAATAAGAATGTATTTTTATAGCTGAAAAGAGTTAGGGTTAATTTCCCCTATCACGTCCAGACCCGATTGTTGGAAAGGGTGTTCAATGATAACAGGTTGTAGGGGAAATGAGGGTTGTGTTTCTTTCCTAGTTGACATTTGGAATTTCTATCACTTTATTGCATATGTATGAGAATCCTTGAATAGGGTAGGCCAATAATAACAATATATTAGAATTTTTTGAGCATTAGTGTCTCCCCCAAAGTGTCCTCTAGTTGGGCCATCATGGAATTTAGTTAGGACTTTATTTGCATCTTCCTTTTCCAGACATCTCAAGTAGACATTGTCATAATTTGTTTTGAGTCTGAGAGATATCTTCTCCTTTAGTTCCAAATAATGTGGAGTTGTCCCATGGGTAAGGTAGTACTTTATTTCATAATACCATTGGTCACTGGTAACATGGATATAGCATATCTCCCTTTCAAATAGATTTTGATCTTGGTAAAATTCATCCTCTTTTGCCTTGACATCCACTGATTCAATGACTAGTTTTCACAATCCCTGAACCTCGACAATTTTAGTACGATTAATTTCAAGGTCATATTGTTGTAGAGTTGTTATCCAATTATCCCTTTTCTCTCCCATATCTTTTTGTACCAAAAGGTTTCTCACTGCAAGGTAAGGTACAATTACCTTGGTTTTGGATTTGATTAAGTAAGGTATGAAGTTCTTCATGACCTTAAAGAAAACATAATCTTATTTGTCTACTTTTGGGTAGTCCAATTCTTCTCCTTGTATACCTGAACTCATAAAGGAAATTGGAAATTCATCTCCTTCATGATTCTTTTGTGTTAGAACAACTACGAATGCAATTTTTGAGGCAAATGTGTAGAGTATAAAATCTCGACTAAAGTCGGGACTTGGAAATGAAGGACATTGTGTTATTTTGTTTTAATTTTATCAAAGGATGACTTTTCTTTGTGTCCCCATTTAAACTCAACATCCTTTTTTTATCATGCCCAGAAGGGGTTTCATAGTTTCAGAAAAGATAGGGAAAAATATTCTCACAAAATTAATCTTCCTTAGAAATGATTGCATAGAATTTTTGTTATGGGGAGGAGGGATTTTGGAAATGGCTTCAGTTCTCTCAGGTTCAATGATCATGCCATATTTTGATACAATAAATCCTAAGAGTTTTCCTTCATCAATTGCAAATACAAATTTATTAGTATTGATAGAAATTCCATATCTTCTACATATATTGAAAACTCTCCTTAAGTGAGTGATGTGATCTTTTCAGTCTTTTAAAAAAATGATAACATCATCAAGGTATACTACTACACACTCACTAATAATCCCTCTGGAAGTTATATCTATGGCCCTCTAGAAAGTTTCTCCTACATTAATTAACCCAAATGAAATTTTCAAGTTCCCCATTTCATTTGGGATGCAATTTTCAATTGATCATAATGAGAAACTAGAACTTGACTATAACCAAAAAATCCATCTAGAGATGAGAGTATTTCAGAAACAGAGACACATTGTAAAATCTTCTCCATATGTGGGATAGGGTAATTATCCTTTTCTGATGACTTATTCAAATTTCAAAAATCCACATACAGTATTATGTCTCCATTTTTCTTTCTTATAGGCACCATATTAGAAATCCATTGAGTATGTCTAACTGGGAATATAATTCTTTCGGTCAACAATTTGTTCAATTTTGGTTTGACTTAAGGCTCCAAACTTGGGTGCATTTTGCGTAGTTTTTGTTGGAATGGTTTGGTTTGAGGCTTCTGTTGGTAAATATGTAACAAACAACGAACAGGCAGTGTATACTTGTCATTGATGGCGAGTACAGTTGTGGTTGTGGAGAAGAGTCAGTGACCGTTGGATCCCATTCAAATTTACCGAAAGAACGAAGGCTGCTAGATCTGAATGAAGACAATGAAGAGGAGGACAGAGCTCAGTCGTTAGATCCAAGCACAAGACTCGACCATCATCGGATCAAGGATAATCTGCACGCTCTTTAAAGTACAAGGAGAAGTGGGAGTAATTGCGATGTGAAAAATCGTGATCTAATCTGAGTCGTTGAGATCTAGGTTGATCTGGACTGTTGATTCTCTGCATGGAGTATCGGGGATCAGGGATCGAGACTTTGAAATGTTAAAATCTCTTGACAACGAGAACCTCGAAATCGCGATATGCGATTTCGCGATTTAATCGCAGCCATTGAATCGAGAATGAGATCTGGACCGTTGATCACAGCCTGTGTCGGAGTTTCGTGGATCGCGAATTCAAAAGGAAAAGAACACAAGGCAACGGGAATTCAAATTTCACGATGAGTGAATTCCCGACTTAATATGAACCGTCAGATCTAGAAATAATTTGGATCGTTGATTTGGTTCCATTACGGAATGTCGGAGGATCGGGAATTCCGTAGGCATGTGCATGGTGACATCGAAAATGCCGAAACCTTGATGAGAGGTTTGACCGGGGTCATGTGTTGACGGACATATGGGCCAAGGCCTATAGCCAGCAGGGCTAGCATGTGGAAAGGGGCGCATCTGCATCGGGGATCGGGACTTTGAAATGACAAAGTCACTTGACATCAAAAACCCCGATTTCATGAAATGTTGCAGCCAGAGAAACAAGGGCGATAGGGTTGTGCTAGGGAGAACAAGTGTTCTCTGTTATACAGGTTGGATCCTGTGTAACTGGAAGTTGGTGCTTCCATCCAGTTGGTGCTGGAACATTCAGGAAGTTGGTGCTTCCATCCAGTTGGCGCTGGAATATTCAGGGAGTTGGTGCTTCCTTCTAGTGGGTGCTAGAGAAACCAAAGAGTTGGAGCTCTCAAACAAGTTGCAGCTTGTAAAACAGAGTTAGTAGCCTCACATTGAGTTGGTGCTCAATTGTAAATGATGTACATAACTGAAAAAGACTGCCTATCATTTCGAAGAAGAAGAGGTTTTCTCCCTTTATGGGTTTCCTCGTGAAAGTCTGTCTCTGTG
>ML818519.1:21113-46668 GCA_009831015.1 Picea engelmannii | reverse complement strand
ACCCCAAACGGAGATCGTATGCAAAAGTTACGCCCTTGGGAAGTTGACGTGTCAACTACCCCCATCGGGGCCCACAAACCTTTTGGCTTTTCATCTTCCAGGGTTAGGGTTTTGGATTTTACTTTTGTTAAAAATGCCCTTAGAGCCTCATTGTAATGATCATCTTCTCACGGATGCGAGTAGCCATCACATCTCTTCTCAGAGATAAGCTACCACCATTCTAGCGAGTCTTTCACTCTGTATTTTACAGTCTTTGTACATTTATTTCATTAATAGAAATCGTGTATTACTATATATCTGTGACTCTTTTTATTTCTGCTATATATCTGTTATATTGTTGTCTCTCTTGCAATATCTCTAAATATTTATGTGTTATATATCCTCTCTCATTTCGTGCCAAAAATAATCCGGATCAGTGGAGACCTAAGCAGGAGTATTCACTGAATAAAAAAAAGAGTGTGAATCTTGTTCATGATGAAGTTGTTTAGAACTACTAGCCTAGGTAGTGTTAGTGAGAGGAATAAAATGGGCCACCAAAAAGTGATAATTTCTCTAATTCAAAATCATAGTATCTAGAAATGTCTTATGGTGCTTGGAACAAATGGTATTCAGGAGTTCCGATAGTTGGGTTTTCCTCAAATATATATGGGCTTTCAAAGAAACAATCAGTGGTTGAATTTCTCATTTGAATGTGAGGTAAAGAATAGTCGATTAGGAGTTCGTTGGTCTACTTGCTCCATTTCCTCATGACTATGCATTCAAGAGATGATCTAATGATAGTTTCCAGTTCTCCCCTTGTAAAGGTATGATGAGGTGGAGTTATAGGTTCAGAATGACAAGGACCTCACTAAGTGGAGACCTAAGGAGGAGTATTCACCGAATAAAAAAAAGAGTGTGAATCTTGTTTATGACGAAGTTGTTGAGAAGTACTAGTGTGGGTAGTGTTAGTGAGAGGAATAAAATGGGTAGGATTATTCGTTTTATTTGCAGCCAATCAGTTCTATGTCCCTCCTTCTAGCACCATTTCTGTTGATAGGTCCAAAATGGATCATCAAGAAGGTAAAGGAGAATGCTCGATGGAAGGTCCCAATTATACCCACTTTCATTTGGGATAACATTTCTGACTAGAATATTGGCCTGGTTGGCACTCTAAAATTACTATCTACATATGAATCTCATAATCAAAGGTTCTTAGATGAATTAAAAGATGAGACTAAATCATATGAACCAGGATTTGAGACCAAACTAATGAATGATATCTAATTATATACTAAGACATAATTCTAATCTAATCTAAACTATCCCGATCAGGAGCAGATTGTTGAAATGAATACAATGAAAAATAATACTGCTTGGATAAGAATTAATTCATAAATACAAGGGGAATATTAAAGTGACAATATAATAAGTAGAAAAACAATTAGCTATTTCTCCTTCTCATTATGTCATTGTTTTATTCACAAATAAATCCTAGTAATATGAACATACAAAACATGGAATGGAAGAAATTCACAAAGCCATCATCCACACATTCATAAAGAAACACATCCAATAAGAATAATCTCAATTGAATATATTAGTTACCAAAATTGCAAAGATGTATCTTGTTCAATTCACCATACAGTGAAAGTATTGTATGGATACAATCAAAATCAAAATCACTTTTTCATTTACAATTCTCCCTTTTATAATATTTGAGATATTTTTTACATTCCAAAACTGTAACATAAAAAAAATGCGTTCAAGATGTGACTCTTCACATTCCAATGAAGTCTATGATTGAGAAATAGAGAAATAAGAAAAAGACCAGTTATCAAACTTAAGTAATCACGAGGTCTTCTGCATTTGCATTTGATCCCGATATTCCTTCTAGAGAAAATAATCTTCCATTACTTTCTTTAGTTTATTTGATTACATTTTCACCAATTCTAATTCTCCATCACAAATCTTGATTGAAACTTCTTGTTTTAATTCCTGTGTTGTTTGTTTAATAAATCTCTTGGTCATTATGATTATCCTGGAAGGCCTTAGAAAATATTATTCTAGAAATTCCTTGTTCACCTTGGTCAGTTGTTCTATTTTTACCTGGTTGATCTCCATGTGTTCTTAAATCTTAGCTATTTTCAACTTGGCTAGTGTTTCTTCATCAAGAGGGGCCATTACTTCCATTCCAAATTATTCAATAAGATCATCTGAACTATCCCATAACTTTTTGCATGCTTTTGTTGCTATCTCTTGAATAGCCTGAATATCCTTCAACAAAGGTTTCCATGTATCAAATAAAACTTGGTCCTTTAGTTTTTATTTCCTGGAATATAATGGAAATGTGTTAGGGGTATCCTTGTACACTTCTTTCCAATCAATGAATTTATCAAAGACATCACTTTCCTTTTGATGTTGATATTTGATCTTGTCTATTTGGTCTATAAGCCTTAATTGATCATATATTTTTGTCTGCATATCATTAGGAAGGCACATACACTCCTTTTGCTCCAATTTTAGTATTTCATTCAACTCCATTGTTTCTTCTTTTATAAATTCCAAAGTAATAGTTGTTGCTTCGTTTTATTCTAAATCTTTCTCAAGATTCTCCTTTTCCTCCAATACTAGGATCTGGTGGCCTTGTTTCTCAACGAAACTTTGGGATTCATTTTTCTTTGTTTGTATATTGGATACCTCTTGAGCATGATTAGTTCCTATTTGTTCCATTTCTTCAGAGAGATTTTGTTTGATAGAGTCCAACTCTTTGTTTTGCATATATCATTTTAATAGTACTTTCTTCTCAAATATTTCATTTAACTCGCTTCTCTGGGTTTGCAGAGCCCTATTTATCTCTTTTGTGTGAAGAGTTTCAGTGGTCCTGGCTTCCCTTTCGAACTTAGAGGCAAGTTCATCTCTTGTAGATTGCACGACCATTTCAATCTCTTACTTATGAAGTTTGTCTTTCTCCCTAATTGCTTTGAGGATCTTTTTGGATACATTTTCCTTGTATATGTTTAGCTCCCTTTCCAACTCAACAATTTTAGTTTTTGCATTGCAAAGTGATCCGGTAACTTCAAAAACAGATGACACATTTTCTCATGTGAATTCATGAAGCGTAGAGGTTGCATGTGTAGCATTGTCTTCTATATCATGTTTTTCCTTCCATTAAATAGACTTCCTTATGAATGATAGGGTGTTGGTTGATTCTCCTCTCTTCCTTTTATTTGAAATTTTCTCAATGCTTCTAGTTTTATTGTTGTATTAATAATCCCCTACAACTACAACAATACCACAAAAATTCAATACTTCTGTAGAAAATGTTGAATTACCTGAGATGGCTGTGATAGGGGTATACTCTCATGGTGAAATGTCCATTACACCCATATTCATAGTTGAAGGGCTGCTCTAAGTCTCATTTAATTTTTTCTGTCTTTGTCTATTTTCTTTCACATCCTCTTTCTTCTTTGCTTCATCCCCAACTTCTAGTCTTTCCTTTTCCCTTCTCTAAGCCTTCACTTCATCTGCCAATATCTTAGCTTCTTCCTCAAATTTATTCTATTGAAGAGCTTCATGTTGGGCCCTTTCCTCTCTTCTTCCTTTTTTCTTTTTTTTATCAGTAATTTTTCTCATTGCTTCATTTTTTATTCTTCTCACATTATTTGAGGGTTTTAATGGGTTTCGTTTTATGTTTCCCCTTTTCTACTTGTCTTTTATGATATTCCTCATATGGCTTTATCCTTTATCGTTCCAATTCATCTGCTTTCTTTACTTTTTCTTGTTCCTTGGATTCCAATTTATTCTGGTCTTCATCCAAGAGAATTCTAAATTGTTCTTGTAAGATACTCCTCTTTTCTTCTTGTTTTAATTGCACATCCTTCCTAGCAAGATAATTAGGTAATTTTTGTAATACCTCTTCATAGATAAGAACTCCTTTGAATACCTCTTCATCAAAATCAACTAAATGTATATTAGAATGGGTGGGACCACATATATATAACATGACTTACTGCCAACTCATGTGGATCCTTTCCTCTTGCCTCTCCAATCCATAAAAATATCTCTTTTAAGGTCTCTGCCTCTTTTCTAGCATGTGTTCCATTCGATAAACTATAGTTTCCTATATGCATAGGAAATGAGGTCCAGAGTTTCTTATTGCTTCTCAAAAGGAGGGGATTTACCCTTGTTCCCATCGTTTGGTAGGAAATATCTCTCATCAATAGACAGTTTGGAACAAAACAGGAAAGAGATGTGAGGCCCCATTATTGTTGTACACTCTAATATAAGTGTAATACTTCCCTAAATACCAATATTCTATACCCTTCATTCTATCCATGGTTTCTTTTGATATTTTTTTATATCGGGAATCTGAAAATGATAGTATAGAGAGGAGAAAAGAAATAATCACAAATATTATAGAGGTATTTGTAATAATTTATGTTCTAGAGGTCGAAACAATAAATATGTACATGAGGTTGATATTGGTCCCAATTCCATCCTAGAGCAGGAAATTGTATGGTAGAGTAGATGACATCAATTATATATACATACATATAGAAACATGGTTTCTTCATACTTGGGATGCTATTCATGTTAAGGAAAATATTAAAAGTCAATATCTCTTGCCGGTTGAAGACTTGTTGCGCTTTGACAATTGTGTATTCCATAGGTAGCCATTCTATCTTGAAATGTGTTCTCTTTTCCTCGCAATATAGCATGCTCAACATAGAAATTAGCATATTGTATGGAGTCTTGAACTCGCGTGTTGGGAATATATTTTTCCCTTTCTTGAAAAATATATCCTCATATGTTCACCAACCTTCCATCAATCGGTATGGGTCTTTATTATTTCTCGTGAACCCTTTTAAAAATGCCTCATTGATAGATAACATAGGTGTTGCGCCTCTTTTGTCACCTTAGTGAGCAAAATAGAGGTGCTTGCAAGCTCAGTTGGGTTTGCTGAGCAGGACAACTGCAAGGAAAAGAGTTAGAAAAAGAAATATAAAACAACAACTAAGAATTAAACTAAGAAATGAAATAACAACTAAATTTATGAGCATAGGGACATAGAGACAAAAAGAACAATGAGACCCGTGTCACCAATGATAAGGCTGATATTAGTGAAAGAAAACACCGAGAAGCAAGGGGACTATGAGTCCCTTCTTCCTCCAAGGGAGGGCTCTTGGAACCCCACAAGTAAGTTCTTCTTACAACAAATAAAAATGAAAAATGGTGAAAGAACTCTTTGCTAATCCACTCAAGGGGTGAGATGGATTGCCCAATGCAATGCTGCAAATATACTCTTGGAAAGGATAGAGTCCTCAAGAGAATAATGGCATCATAACTTTTCTTTGAATTCCTTGAAAAATGAAGTGTATCCATGGCCTTTTTATAGCATTCCTTTGAGCTATTATTCAACCAGTTTGTAGTGTGTAAAGAGGCTAATTAGGGAATTTCTAGGTCTTTGACCAGCCATCCAATTGAATCCGGTCTAGATTTTAGTGTCAAATCGTCTTGGGAGCTAAACCATAAGTGGGTGGGAGTTCGACCACTCTCATAAATGCATCGTTTCTTAGGTGTGCGGATTTTTGTGATAACAGTCACGCATTGTGCACATGTGTGCAATTTCTGCGTTCCTGTTCCACGCCTGTGCGCGCGCACCCAGTGTCTTCATAGAACCCTTCAATTTTTCACTACTTTGTATAGTTTTTGACCCTTTATGTATGCTTTGGTGTTAATTCAGGTCCATGGATGACTTCATCTCTGTTTGACGATGCTGAATTCTTGTAACTATGTGCGGACGAAATTTCAGTGATAACAATAGGCTCAGGTGGGTGATACCTGACACCAACATATTCATGCCTTAGGGATGTTATTTTCCTTCCAATTTTATTTATAATTGCAGCAGTGCTTTGGTCGAACACTTTGAAACACAATTGGGTTGCATCATTGTATGAAAATAGAGTTGGTCAAGCGACCGCGAGGTGAATACCACTCTTATGTATTTTCTGATACACTTTAAGGTCTTGATCCTCCAAGGGGAAGTCTCCAATGTTGAATATTGTATATATTTCATTGTACCTGGGGAATTTGTCTTCTCCAGTGTTATGAGTGGTATCTATCACTAAGACCTCTCCTGGGTTATTAGAAGTTTTAGGTGTGGAAGATGGAATGGAAGCTATGAGGTTCTTGGTTTTTTTAGAATTTACAATAACCATTATATATTATCTATATCTTGTAGTTATCATAAAAATACATAAATCCATTGAATAAGGGATATAATACAACAAAATATCAAGTTGAAACACTAACATACCTATGATTCCAACTTGAAATGATGGTTACATTATGTTTTAAGCTTGATAACAAAAATAAAAGTGGTTTTAAAAACTTGCAGGAGAAGGTAATGCATCAATGAGGGTTTTAGGGTTATTAAGTATGCATTAAATTACCCTAATTAGAAAATTCAATGGTCTGTGTATGTGAACCAATTCACAGGAGAAACATCATTTCACCATTAATGCAATTAAAAGGTACAAGCCGCCCAAATTCATGTATCAAAGTCATAGCAATCAGAACCAAGATGTTTGAGAGTGTTATTGAAGTTATTATCATTGGAGGAGGGGTGGTTCGTAGATCATCTTACTGTAAGGTGCTAGATATAATATAATATGTAGAAATGGGAATATTTATTAGATATCAATGGAACAACAAAATATTGAGAAGAGAAATACGAGAAATAATACCTTTATTCAAAGAAGTAAATGGTCACTTGCCTCTTAGAGGGAACAACATCCAATAGAGCAGAGCTCTATTACAACAATTCTCAAGAAAAATATTTCTCATGCCTCCTACTCTTATTTATAATAATTCTATCTTCTAAAGAATGATCTAGAGGAACTAGAGGAATATCTTTCTAGAAGTGGAATCTTCTATTAGGTCTTCTTACATTGACTTGTTCATATTTATTAAATAGGCCTTATTAACTAATGTCAACATTTATTACATGGAAAACATGTTATTATATCTATGTGATGGGTTAGGGATATTAGGTCCCTAACATGCTCTCCCCCTTAAAAAATATCATTGTCCTCAAGGATTAAGATGAGGAAATTTTTGTATAATATTAGTCGGCTCCCACATGGCATCTTCTGGTGGAGTATCCTTCCACTGAACTAACACTTCCTAGATTGTGTGTTGACAAAGATGATTCTCTTGTTGGTCTAATATGGCTTGTGGCTACAACCAAATGGAATGTTCTTCATCAAACTTTGGTAGATTGTTTTGAGCATGGCACTTGGTGCCAATCACTTTTTTCTAGTAGGAGGCGTGAAAAACAAGATGTAGCTTGGCGTGACTCAAAAAATATAACTATTACAAGGGAAAAACTCTCTATGTCTAGGGTAAACCACAACAGAGGGATATGACTGCAGAAATCAACTCTATCCAAAAAACATGCTATATAAACCAATATACAAGAGAGATAAGAAAGAGGCCTACCTCATCCAGATGTTCGATGAAGTCCACCGTTGAGCACTTTGACCCAAAAATATTTACCTGCAACTAGTTCTCAACAACCAAGTAAAGAAAGCATATGGTGATAATATAAAAGGTTAGCACATTAGATAGCATAATCCATTAATATACATAAAAAATACGCCCATGGATAATAACTCATATATTTGCAAGATATGAATTGGACAAGAAATGAGTATTTCTATTAATAAATGATCAACAAAAGTGAAAATATTATAGACTTTTGTGTCAGCACAGTTTGGAACCAAGAAACTAAGTTCCTTCGATCTGGGCCTCCACCACTTCAATCCTCCACCAAAGGCAAGATCATAGAAGGGAGACAATGAGGTTCTCCATCAATAAGGGAAGAGCTTGGGGGATGAAGACCGTGTTCATACTTAAAGGACAAAGGGATGCAGACTTAATATGAAGTAAATAATTTCTCCAGAGTAACTTTGCTCTCAAAGTTGAATTCTTTCTCCTTTTTTCCATAGCTCGGAATTGGCCCATTTATAGCCTTCAAATGGAACTGAAGGACTGAGTCAGAACGTTTCCAATATATGTAAGGCCAAGGATCATAGATCTCCTATCATGACATGGAAACCCGACATTTAATTTTCATTTTTTGGCACAAATCTCGATGTACGCGGGCTGTAGTGGAGCAAACTGCGTATACACATGTTGTATAGTAGGAAAGATGCGTACATGTGGAAAAATATGTATTTGGCTCTAGATTTTACAAACAGGGATAATAAGTCTGCATAGGGAAATGGAAAAAGGCCCTCTATGCAAGATTGCATAGGGTGAGGCAAATCTTGTTATAACAATAACTGATATGTCACTGGCCCCACACGTTTGAGAATAATATAGGGACCATAAATTTGGGGACAAGTTTCTGACACTACTAGTATTTGAGAGAAGTCTTCTTGTATGGTTGTATAGGAAGAAACACTTGGTCCCCTTAAAAAAGTTGACGTTTAGGATGACCTTGATCTTCCTGTTTCTTCATGTGATTTTGAGCCATGAATTTTTTTTCATTGAGAGTATAGAGAATGGTCATGCGAGCTATAAGATTGCGGTCAACCTACTAAACCTTAGAGACACCTGGCATGTATGGGATAACCAATGGTGGTTTCTATCCATAGACTTCTTCAAAGGGATTCATGAGAGTATTCATATGGTAAAAGGTGTTGTACCACCATTCAGATGATGATAACCACTGAACCCACTAATGTTGTCGGTTAGATGCAAAACACATCAAATATGTTTCAAGACACTTTTCAATCACTTCCGTTTGGCCATCCATCTGGGGATGATAGGTTATGTTGAGCTGAAATTGGGTTCCCTACAACATGAATAATTATTTCCATAAATTACTGGCAAAAGTTATATCATGATAAAAAACAATAAAATGAGCCATTCCATGGAGTTTGAAGATATGATGCTTAAAAAATTAATCCACTGTAGATGTTGTGAACGGGTGTTGAAGAGCACACAAATGAGCATATTTGGAGAGACGATGCACTACCACCATGATGAATGACTTATTTCATGATTTGGGTAAGTTCACAATGAAATCCATAGAAATTTATATCCAAACATTAGGTGGAATTGGAAGCGGTTGGAATGTGCCAAAACATTTTATACTCTCGCCCTTATTGTGTTGACATATATCATAGCGTCCTAGAAGAAAGAATGTTTGACCCGTTCATAATTTTTGGTAAAACCTAAATTCCTTGTAGTAGGAGATGCATGAAACTCAGAGAGCACATTGGGTTTAAGGGCTGATTGTTTTCTTAAATATAGGAAAACTTTATAGTGAAACTCTTCATTATGCCAAGAGTACCCTGGAGAAAATTGGGTATCATGTTGTAGTTTTTTGATGAGGTTAGAGATTTTGGGTTCTTGCAACCATTCTTGGAGAATATCCTAAATCTAGTGGGAAACTATGAATGAGAGGGAAAAGAGGGAGCCTTCTTCTTCATATTTCCTAGAAAGAGCATCAGCCACCACATTTTCTTTTCCCTTTCTGTAAATGATATCATAATCATATCCAAATAGATTGGTCACCCATTTTTGTTGCTATGGGGATGAAATTAATTGTTCCATGAATTACTTGAGGCTTTGATGGTCTATTTTAATTTGGAAGTGTTGTCCCAATATATAAGGGCACCATATATCCACAACATGCAAAATAGACATCATTTCTTTTTCATAGATCGATTGGCCCAAATGTCGCTCAGAAAACTGTTTACTGGTGAAAGACAAATATTGCCCATCTTGCATGAGGATTTCTTCGATTCCTTTCCATGATGCATCACATTCTAGAACAAAGGTCTTCATGAAATTAGGTAGCGCCAGTACAAAAGTAGTGGACATAACTTCTTTCAAGGCTTGGAAGGATCGGTTAGTTGTTGGAGTCCAACTAAAATCATTCTTTTTAAGGAGAGTTATTAAGGGATCTTGTTACACACCTAAATGTCACACTTAAGTGTCGTAAGTATCATATGCACCTTATAAAGTGTCCTATGCACCTTACTAAGTGTCACATGCACTTTATTAAGTGTTGTATGCACCTTACTAAGTTTCGCATGCACTTTATCAAGTGTCGTATGCACTTTACTAAGTGTGCATGCACTTTATCAAGTGTTGCATGCACCTTACTAAGTGTCGCATGCACTTTGTTAAGTGTTACAACTTTATTACCATGTGAGAACACTTGTCATGATCCCTATACAAGTTGGAAGATAAATATATCATTTGAAGGTCGAAATACCATATTTTACCTTAGATTATTTCCCTTTTTGGAGTATGATCGCCCCCTTACCCATATACATAGGGTGATGAACCTTGATTATCGCTCCTTGCTTGGTGTTAGGGGAGTGACACTATCATTCCTTATTTGTTGGGAAAAATATGGGAAGATTGAGTTTCTTTGGGGTCAAGGATTTGAGTCATATCTATTTTCTCCATCCTAGGCACTAAATCCCAAACTCATGAGCTAAATACTCAACCATATTCCCAAAATACCCTATGGTGGTTATGCCTTCAACTCCTATATAATGAAGGTTATTCTTGGGTGAAAAGGAGCAGAATCCATGAGAGCGGCATACTTTTGATCTTGAAGAATTCAAGAGAGGGATGGATATGAGAGCTTTGGAGGAGTTGTTGCAACACCAAATTTGACTATAAGTGATTCATTATTGCTTTCCATTAATACATAACTTGGCCTATTGCCTTCATGTTTTGTGTCACTTGTTACATGCATGTCTATTGTTGTTAAAGTTATCATAAATATATATATTGTCACCTAAAAATATAGTGTAGAAGAAGGATATTTCTCTTGGTCCTTACAACTCTTTTCTTGTGTCTAGGATCTTGGTCAACAAGGTCAAAGGATGGAACAACAAGGACAACCATCGTAAAAAGTTATTTCATCCATCTCTTTCCTCTTACTCATATTTTTGAAATAGGTCTTAAAGGAAAGTAGTTTCCATTTTTTTTCCTTCTGTCTTGGATCAAAGAACAAATATTGATCAAAGGTGGGTTTCACTTGTTCGTAGGGGAAACTTATCCATAACAAAAAACTGGCAATCATATCGGGGATTGATCTTTTGGTATTTCCTTGGCAATTTTTCATCCCTTCCTAGCTCTTGATTGTTACTTGATCTTGTTTAATTAGATGCCTTTTGAATTCTTACATTCCCTCATCATGATTGGGAAGTTCATTGAGTCAAACACCTGATTCCATTCAAATATGGATAGAAATTTTATCTTTTTCTCCACTTTCAGGAATTCATCCCTCCCTTATAAGGGCACACATAGAAATAGTTTCATGATCATCACCCCCCACTAGTGGTCTAGGTTGCGATGGTGTCCCTTTTATCACCTTGTGTACATGGTAACATGGGTGATAGTCCATCTTTTGAGTAAAGGTTTGAGCCTTTTTCCTCTGTTTTATCAGTGTTTTTCCTCAAATATTTGTGTTAGAGTCCTTTGAAATTGATTTGGGATTTGATTAATTATGTACAGCTTCTTTAACTCATATATAAAATACCTTTTGTATTCAAAGAATAGTTAATATTTCTTGCATTGATGTTTTACTTGTAATTTGAGGTCAAAAAAAGTGTTATACTCTACTTTTCATGTTTGAACCATTGATTGAAGTCTTTCTTGTTTTTGGATTTTTTTATTCATTGAATGCTTGTTTTCTTCACCTTATTTTGTTTTGGGACTCTTCATGAGAAAATTGGTGACTCTTTGTGAGTGTATTTGAGTTCTTTCATTTTGATTGAAAGAAAAAAAAAAAAAGTCTATTTTGAGTTTTCAAGTGATTTTAAAAGAAGAAAACAAGATTAGTGAATTCTAGCTTTCATCAAGTGGAGATTTTTGTTGTTGCACATTTTTGAGTTTGTCTTGCAATTTGATTGGGATTTTCAAAGGCATTGCTTTGATAGATTAGAATTTTTGGGAAAAAAAAAATTGCACAGTACAATATTTAGTTTCATTAGGAAGAAAAATAAAATATCTCTTCTCCTTCCCTCAGTTAGAATTCATTGAAACAAAATATTTGCATCTCATTATTTCTGTATGATTTTGGATTCGAGTCATCACATCATCAATTTCACCTTTGTACACCCTTTTGAGTAAGAAAATCCATTAATCAACCAAAGCACTTAATAGAATCAATCAAACAATCTTGTTTTATAGAACATCAACAATAGTGTAAGGATAGTGGCTTTGGATTAGCGTGAAGTCAGTAAATTATCCAAGGCTACTAAATGAGACTGTAGAACACTAGAGAGAGACAAATATAGTAGTAGGAATTAACATTAGTCAGGAAAACTCCTCTAACACAAGAGTCAAACACGATGTTAAGAAAAGCGACTGGTTGAGATTTCCCCTCTTCCTTTCACCTAGTGGGACTATTGCAAGTTTGGGGCTTTGAAGAGTGGAAATTCCTCTAGGTGACACCAATTCTTCTTAGTTTTTGGGTAACAGATTTGTGTCTGGTATTCCCAATCCTATTCTCTACTCTTGATTGTCGAATGTACCCTCCCGACCATTCGTTGATAATTGGTAGACATAGTTACCTCTCCTAGGTTTTCACACAGTTGACTTCAATGGGGGTTCCTTATGCAAAGAAGGTTCCTTGAATCTCAGCTTCAGTGAACCAGGAGGGTATTTTCCTGCAGGATATTACTTGCACCTAGGGGAACTGTCATGTGAATATTATCGTAAGTTTTTCTCATATATTCATTGGCGGATTGATATCATGTCTCTAGAAGATCCTTTCATCTATTATTTTCTTTTATTGATTACCTTTAGATTTTTTAGGGGTATGCTATTTTGACATTTTTAGTTGGCATTAGGAATCATTTTTTCTATCATACTTTCATCGTGGCCGACCACGATCTTCGCAGATCTCACAAGATGCAAGGGTTGAATACTAAAGAACACGATCTTCCACACAACCATTCCAACCAAGGAAATCTTAACGAAGATATTAGTTCGGAAGATGGGAGCATAGATCCCCTAGGTTACCAATCTAAAGGGATGGTAGAAATTGTTGGGGAAGGTGATTTTCACTTTCTTGAAAATCCCCCTTTGATTGATCCATTTGTTCAAGCACTTGTTGAGTTTCCCTCGATGAGATTCTTTGACACTTTTTCTTCCTATTGCTTGCCACCTAGTAGGCAATATTCGCCTAATCATATGGATGGAATAGTGATTCCCCCAATGGATCCTGAGATATTTTCTTTGGAACATGCCACTAATACTGGTATTTCTCTATTTGAGGGAACGCCATTAACCCAGGTTACCCCATCACAACATCCTGTGAACGCAATTTCTATTTATCGCTTCTCTAACCACACACATGCATACACCAAGTGCATTACTTGGTCATCCTTTACAGACTCCATCTAGTATAGTGGCCAGAAGTGCTACTACCTCAAGTCTTGTGACAAGTAGTTTCGTTCTTCCTCCTCCCAATCAAGGTGTTAACCCAATGATAGTTCCACAAATTGTTCAACATATACCTAGGGGGAACATTACATATGGAGGGAAACCTTTGACTGTGGTCCAATATCCCACTGAAGGAAACCTTCAATTATGGGTCAATTTCTAGTTGGGGGGAAACCTTCAGCTGTGGGTCAGTTTCCATCTAGGGGGAAACCTTCAGTTGTAGGGTAGTTTTCAGCTAGAGGGAAACTTTCAGCTGCATGGAAATTAATATATGGAGGGAAACCTTTAGCTATAGGAAAATATAATCCATAGGGACAACAGCTAGTTTTGGGACAATCCTTTACTGGGAACCAACCAAGGAAAACCATCACTAGTAACCAACCTCAATTGTGGGGGCATACTGTTCCGACAAGTCCCTCCACCACTACAAGAATTTATGTTGGACAACAATATCCAAAGACCATTCCCATCAACCCTACCATCCTTTATCCTGGTCAACCATATCTGAGAGTTGTGAATACTCCATGGGGTCAACAACCCAATCTGACAGGCACTCTGCAAGATGCATTTCACTCTCAAAATGTGAACCCTATGTTCCCAACTCCCCAACCCTCTCAAAAACAGCGTATGGGAAGAAAATCAGTTTTTCAAATTCCTAAACAACTAGTATATGGTCCTACTGGTGTCCCCATGCCACATCAATATTACCAATATGATGAAGCCGATAGAAAAATCCCATTTTTAGCTACTTTGGATCTACTATATTTGTCGTGCCTAACCAATGATCCCATACTTCATGCTCTGTTCTAACCACAAATCTCTATTAAGATACCTCGGGTATCCCAAAGTTCAATGGAATACCCGGAGAAGATCCCAATAATCACGTAATGACCTTCCATATTTGGTGTTCTTATAACTCTTTGATGGATGATTCCATTTGTTTACATCTTTTCTGGAGAATCCTTATGGGAGTGACAACAAAATGGTATATTGAACTTCCATGAAACTCCTTCGGTGACTTTAATACTCTCACTATGGATTTTTTTAATAATTTCCAAATACCGATTCGATATGAGACCAATATTGAACTTTTAACCTCACTTAGGAAATACACCTCTACCCATATATTTGACCATATTCATGAATGGAGGTGGCGGCGATGGCTTATTAAAGGACAAATATCGGACCAACTCTTGGCAGATTGGTTTACCAAGTAACTATTGCCACCCATTGCTAGAGATGTCTCCATGGGAGTTGTTGTCACTGAAGAGAAGGTGATTAGTCGTGCTCAATATTTGGACTTGGTATATTCCTAGTCTTGCACACTTTATGACCTAATCCCTCATGCTCCCCATCCGTCAAATGATCCATCAATACCAACTCAGGAATCTCGTGTCGATGGTATGGTGGGTTCCATAAAACTACAATTTGTAACACAATCAACTCGACAACAAGGTAAGACAACCTCCACTCCAATATTGTCTCAAACTGACACCAACACCAAATCAGCTCGTTCTCTTCCAAAAAACTCTGAGGTGAATTTTTTTCAATCCACTTCATCTCAAAATCCTAGAGGAAAGAAGAAAAATAAAGGTAAATATAAAAAATCTTCTAATGAGCAGGAGAATAAAAAACCTCAAATGCTTGCTGAAAAAAAAAGGAAAGTGAAGTTGCCCTGCATGATTTGTATAGAATACCACTACATGAAATATTTCCCTCATTGTGAGGAAGTCACAAAATTTTTGAAAGGTACCTCCCACCCTAAAATGTTAACTAACCCTTTTCCATATCAGTAGCAATAAATGGTTGCACAAAATCCTACCCCTCTGCAAGGGGGAAATGCAAGTCATCCTCACCATGGGGATGCTTCCACAAGTGCTCAAGTTTTTATGTGTGACCATATGGTTAATATAAGAACAAAAGATAATACTTATGACACTCCTCCAGGAAATCATGCCAATGGAGGAGCTACAGATAAGCCCTCCACTTCCACTCCTCCTCCATCTTCTTCCCCTCTCTATATCAAGACACATGTTGATGAATCAATGTTGTGCTCACCCAAGGGAAAAATTCAAAATTCAACTTTCAATCCAAGTGCCCACATTGCTCAAAGCTACAACATTGTTGATGATTTGGCACAAGCACCTTGTGCTATGTCGACGCTTGAAGTTCTCCAAAAATGTCCAAGTCAATGTGGAACCTTGTTGTCATCCATTGGAGTTGTGGATCCATAGGAATCAAATATTATTATGTTTAATCTGGAATATTTTAAACCGAGGCCCTCCCACCACCTGGCATTCTGTTGCAGTGTTTTGGATGAAGGAGCCTCCACTTGTGTCATGTCTTTATCCCGCTAGATAGCCATTGGTTCTCCTGAAATTAACCAGTCTCCCACTACCCTTAAAGCATTTGATGGATGTGGTTTGCAACCTTACATACTCTTGAAATATTTCATTGTTGAATTGAAGGAAAAAACCATTTCTATCAATATTGAAGTGGTTGATGCGCACCTAGATTATAATTTGTTGTTTGGTCATAGTTGGTTCTATGCAATGAATACCATTGCATATTCAATATTTATCCTTTTGTGATTTCCCCATCAAGGGAAAATTGTGACCACTGACCAACTTGACTATTTCATGCCAAATATCAATAACAACTCAACGAATAATATCCTTTTCATGGGACATTCTAACATTGAGTACATAAGTGTAGGGGTAGGTGTAACGTACCGCTTACCAACAACTCAACAAAATTGCTCCTTTGTAACGTACCCAGCCACCTGGGATGCCCATGCCACATAAAAATATCTCTTTTACTACTCTGATACCATTAAATATACTAATAGGTTCTGCATATAAACATAGTTAAGTGGAATAATAACAACATACAATAATAATAATTCATGCATATAGACAATAGAAATTCCATGATAGAAAATCATAATTCATAACTTAACATTTGCAAAAACACATAAATACACTTATCTTTAGTAAATTAAACACCAAATACATGCATACCTTCCACGTTCCTCCAATCCATAGACCAAACTGCTCATAATCTCAGCAGTGTGTCACCCTTGAGTTGGGGATAAACTCTACCTGGGGAAAGGAAGTTCTAAGCCATTATAAGGTCTGACAAGCAACATAAATTATCATACTTAGGTGCTTAAATTAGCATCCATACTACAGTCTCCCATTCCCCACATGCCTGTCCCACCCCAGGAAGTGTGCCCCTTCTCTTCTCAACAGTTCCTCGGCTACCTCACTTCCCTTCTTGGGCTTCAGCAACAAGATGGACATGAAATATCAGAATCCCTGTAACCACATCTCGACCTATAGCAACTAGCCTACAATACCTCATCCCCCACATGCTTATCCCACCCCAGGAAGTGTGCCCCTTATCTGCTAAAAAATCCCTCGAATGCCCCACTTCCCTTTTGGGGCTTCAACAATAGGTCGGACAGGGAGTCTCAGAGTCTTGTAGATACCACTTGGAATCTTGGGAATTAATTCCCAATAGTTCTCTCACTTCCACTGAATACTCATGGTCCTAACAACCAGCTTCCTCCAAAAAAAAATCTCTCACCTGGAGAGAAATTTGTACGAGCCTGACAACCTGCTTCTTCGACCACAACCTAACAAACTGACTCTTCAAATTGCAATAGAATCAAGTACGAGTAAGGATGGAATCATGGATGGGTGGAAAATGGTAATAATCATGAATGAATAATAGCCAAAAAATCCCAAATTACACTATATCCCCAAATATATATATGCATGTGTCCTTTAAAACACATGACACCCAAGGGACTCCCTTTTCCCACTTGTCATTCATTCACTTCCCCCAATAAATTAGGATAAAATAAATTCATATCCATACTTTAGAATTTAGTAATAATACTATAATATTCCTTTGGGATTAAGACCTCAATCCTAGCCCCTTCTTAGACTCTTATCCCCCTTTCCCATCCTAGTGGAGTTTATCCCCCCATCTCTTTTGTGTGGAATGTCGACAACAATGATGTACTTTATTAAAATATGAGTGTTTACATATTACAATAATAGGCATGCTATTATTTTATCCAATCCAGGCTCTCCAGCCTAATATCCAGATAGGTACTCTGTCCTATAATATCCTAGCTCACCATCCTATACAACATATGTACAATTGGGTTTTGTCCTAGGGGTATTACATTTCCCTCCCCCTTATTTATGCATTGTCCTCAATGCAATATATAGACATGTACAATTCAAAATTCTTCAAAAAGATCCAAGCCTTTGTTATTGAAGCTTGTTATCCTCCTAATCTCTTCTTTTCAAGCACCAATTCATGTATTCATTCTAGAGTTGGAAGTCATTTTCTTTATTCCATAGATTTTCTCCAGGAAAGAATCCAGCTCATTGTTCCATTTGACACAACCTCATGATTATAGCTACCATTCCATAAAAATCCTTGAATTTCCTTTTCCTTGTTGCAATCACTCTTCTAGGATCAGGTATCCCTTCACTGCTACACAGTCCCTCAATGATCCATCTTGACAAGGATTTCACACACAAGGAGAGTGACAAATCACTACAAAACCCCCACCAAAGGTCTACATTTATAGGGATTCAGTGTCTCCAATAGCAGTTGTTCTTTCCAATCCTTCCAACTTTAATAAATATTATTTCATCTGTATCACACAAATACAATCATTAGGAGACAATTTTATAAAAACTTCATTTTGAAAATTCAATTTTATATCAAAAGGAAATTAAATTTTTCCAAAACATGAAATTTTGTCTCATAATTTTCTTAGTTTTTGCACATTAGGATTCAATATTTATGATGGATCTCTACAAAACCATACTTGAGACTATTTTTTCTACAATGTTTCCATCTTGCATTCAACCAACAAATCATTAATGTTTTTGCATAATATACTTTCATTGCAATATGTACAAAATCTTACAAAGTGATATTAGGATTGTCTACACTTAAAAATCCAATCAAAAATATCAAGAATTTATTAAATAGAATGAAATTATCATTCCATGCATATGAATTTTCAGCCATTAGGCTTTTCATTCTTGCAACATCATTATTTTCAACAATTATACTTTCTGAATAGAAATTTTCTGTAGTCAATGCTAATGTGACTACTTGACTTGCTTTTCCTAATGCAATGTCTAACATCCCCTGAAATGTTCTCAACTCTATGAGTTAGTAAGAACTATGAAATTTCAGTTGTTAGCATACTCATTTCCATTTGATAACATATATGCATGCATTTAAAAAAAAAAACACATTTAGCAAATGCATTCAAGCATAACAATTATATCATGCATAAGTGAAACTCTACCACTTACACACTTTCATAATTTGTTCATTCCTTATGTTCAATGCACTCTTGTATTGGCTTTATAATTCTCTATATCTAAGTCATGTATCTCACCACTGGTAATGGGAAATTCTGGCCAATGCTTCAACACACAGTGCATATACTTCTATTGCTTGCTCAACTATGTGGATGCCTTCCTTTTCGACTCGAACACTGCACCAAGAATATAGTTATGTGGTGTTCATTAGTGTTAGCAAAAAGGTTGCATTCCAAACATTATTTAGTAGTAATATGTTTTCCTAAAATACTTGTGTGGTACCAAATCCTTTCCATAACCAACCATGTCATGGTCTCATACATGACTAGTTTTTTATGGAATTCATTCCTATAACAGGTTCATACCCTTTATTGATTTGATATTTAACTCATAACCAAATTAACATGACATGATACTATGTCATTGTATGCATTCAAAAACTAAGAATCTTTGATAATTATTCTAGGCCTCCAGCCTTTACCACACCTAGTGGTATCTTATTCCCATGAATGCATTCAAATAACACAATAATGTGATCAAATAAACTTTGGCCGAGGAAATTCTTACCAAAATTTCCTTCAACAATTATGCAATAAAATTACAAAAAACTCATACCTGCATAGCTTCCATTAAATAAATTTAATGCTACCTAGCTAGTTGATAACAATAGAAGCTCTCAAGCCTCTGTTATATGTTTTATAATCCACAATTCAACTTTCCATTGTTTCCTTCTATATGCAACAACATTATTAGAAGCACTTGCAACCATGCAATAATTATCTCTTTTCTGGCACAAAATCCATCATTAGAAACTTCATAATAATATTTATTACAATAGACTATTCATAGTCATCATCATGTTATATATATATATATATATATATATATATATATATATATATATATATATAAACAAATCCACATTTATTACAACATATCTATATGCACTAATATTTCATCACTAGCCTGCTCATGAATGCATATGCATTCCATTTTTCTCTACTATGTATGGCTATCCAACAAGCCATAACATAATTGTTGCTAGAGTAATTACAACAACTTCCTTCTTCCTGTACCACTTGTATTTTTTGTTCCTAGAAGACCTCAATTCTTCCTGGATTCATGTTCCCTTTTTCTCTCTTACTGTACACTTTCCATCTAAACCAAACACATGCATGACCATATTACATTTCCAGCCATGCTCTCATATTGACTTTATATCTTCAACTTTTATGTACTCTTCTGGACCAAACTGGTTCAACCCTCCCTTGATTAAACATATTAGCACTTGTAGTGTCTTGCACCATTCTCTTCTCTTTTCCTATTTTATTTGATTTCAACTTGACTTGCATAGTCAATTTCTATCATATTGCAATGCTACCCACTATATTCATTCCTAGCCTCATAGAGATTAACTGGAAGTAGTTGACACTACCTTTACTTTTCATCACATTTTTCATTGATACTTCCAACCCTTGGAATGTTACCCCATGGTTCTTTTCCTCTTGAGATGGATTCTTTTTAGGTACCTTCTCTTTGGAATTCTATACTAAGCATAGAATTATTATTTTCTTCATGGTTCCTCATTAATATCCTTTTAGGAAATCACCTTCATGTATGGGTGTCTTTGACTTTTCTTCCCAATGTACCTTGGCAATACACTCAACACCTTTGGAATGTAATCAACATTCCTCTTCATTGTTGTCACAGTTCTTGAGTGCTAAAATAGACTCAAATAACTTAGAATCCACCTAGTGGTACCCCTTTTCCACTAACCTTCAGTTATTCTTGAGCTTATCCAATTATGAAATGCTCTTAGATTTAGGTAATGTCTTCCCCAGAAGTATGGTTACATACATCTAGAATCAATTAGTACATAATGTGTTGATTTTTACATCCACTGGATTTTTTTTTATGATACATGGTCATCATTACTTCACCCGTGAAGTTCTAACATTCACGCCATGCTTCCACTGCACTACTCTGATAAAAATAATGGAGGTACTACCCCAAAAATATATGGTTGGTCCTTGGAAATTTTTTCTTTATCTCCAAGTATACCCTCTATATTTATTTATCATAATAACAACATCTGGACATATCAATCTTTTTAGAAAAAATCTCCCATAATGTAGTACTTTATTTGTACCTTGACACCCTTATAGTGAATGGATCTTCACTACTTCAATGAGTAAATATTTCCCTATTATTCCATTATTTCACTAATTAGAATCAATGTATTTCTTGTAGTAATTGTCTTCACACACAAAAAAATATCTTCTTGGATTCTCAAGCCTTCATGGCCACACCTAGACTCATGTCTCAACATTCTTCCTTTTTCTTTCTTGATCACCCTATGAGAGATTCTTGTCATAGCAATATTTCCTTGAGTACCTCTACTTATATGTAACCAAATTTCAATCTTATCACCTATTATGAAAACCATCTCTCCACACTTCCATGCATACCCATTACTCTTGATTTATCATGAAACATAGATGATCTCTCTCTTACTCAACATCCCCAATTGGTATGCATATTTGTCATCTCAAGTCTCTTTCCAAAGCATGGTTACATTGAAAGTCTTCTATATTACTCACTAAGTATAGACATCTTCAGCTGGTAGCTTCCTCAAGCAATTATTCCATATTTTGAAGAACTAACCCTGTCTTGTTCCTCATACCTGAAGATACCAATTTTCTAGAGACAATTTGATACGATTAATAATCAACCTTAATCTCTTCTTGCAACACATTTATTATATAAGATAACAATTCTAAAAAATTCTTGTTAAAGCAAGAATACAACCACACTATGCAATTCTAGTACATATGCACAAGTTTGCTCCTTTATGGTCACCATAAATCTTCTTTTTGAATTCCTATGAATTTTGTTTCTTATCTCACAATTTTGGGTTATTACATGGATTCTTTCATCCAATACATTTCCAATGACTACTTTCTTGCTCAATTGTGAGTTTTTGGCCAAGAGTTATAGTCATTTGAATATTACACATTAATTCCTTCTACTCACCCCTCATTCAAGTGCAAGTCTTAAATATGCATAGGAATCCTTGCACATTCCCATTTAGATTTTTGGTAGGAGCCCACCTGGGTTCCTTCATAAAAATATTCTATAAACTCTAGCAAATTTTCACCCCCATATGAGCTCTGAGCTGAAAATTATGGTGGCAAAACAATGGAGGATATTCATTAATGATCCTGATTATTTTCGGCACGAAATGAGAATGGACATATAATAAATAAATGTATGGAGATATATCAGATATCTAATAATATAATATATATATATATATATATCATATATATAACCATAAACACAAAGATACATTAATACATCATTTCTATTAATGAGAGAATTGTACAAAACTATAGAAATACAGAGTGAAAGACTCTCTAGAATGGTGGCAACTTATCTCTGAGAAGAGATGTGACAACTACGCTCATTCGCAAGAAGATGATTTTTACAATTAGGCTATAAAGGCCTTTTTAACATAAATAAAATCCAAAACTCTTACCCCAGAATATGAAAAGACAACAGTTTTGTGAACCCTATTTAGGGTAGTTTTGTGTATCAACTTCCCGAGGGCATAACTTTGGCATACGATCTCTGTTTGGGGAGCATGATAGATTGTTGGAATTGTATCAGCAAGTAGCTTCATTTTTGGGGGTTAATCAAAGCCTTTGGCTAACATTGAGGTTCCTGATCATGAAAAAACATAGTTTAGGCCCTCAAAATCGCACCGGAAGTTTAGGACCTGAAAAACTGCTAAAATAGTAAATTGTCATCAAACTATTTTGAGCCAGTTGGAATAGGTGGGTGGCCACCGATATCCACCTGGATCAATTTTCCCTCATTAGGAATCAATGGTATCCATTGCGCTGAGTTCCCGGGGGAGAGGGGAAAACATTTGTTGAATATGAATCTTAGTGAGCTTTTTGTCTTGCTCAAGAAGTTGCACGACTTAGCTTGTTGAAGACTATCATGAACCTGTTGCTGGCGGGATTGAATATGTTCAACCAACATGTTGTATATTGGATTGAATGGAAAGTGTGTAGGTACCATTGTAGGTGAAGAAACAATATATTTTTTCTCTTCTACAATCTACTTCTGTTGGAAAGAAAGGTCTTGGGCCAAGGCTGCAATGTTCTTCTATTCACCATTTTAACAGATTGTGAAGAGTATGAGTTTTGTAATATGAGTGATTACCTTGCATCACTATTTTGGTGGGACAGTAGTGAGAACTACCTTTGGTATCCTATAGAGATGACCGCCTAGAGTAACAATGAAACTATAGGGTCGAGACTCACAAATAGCATGGTGCTTCCACATATATGGCTAGCCCAAAGAACATCACATAAATCCAGTGGGGAAACATCACATAATACCTCATCCTTGAATTCTTGGATGTCGTATGAAAATCGACACTGTTGGTTGACATGGATATCTCGTCCCTGGCAAAGCCACCCAATGTTCTATGGTTGTGGGTGTGGTGTTGTCAACAATACCAACTATTTGACGACCTATGCTAAGATAAGGTTCTTATGGCTTCTTCTATCAATAATAAAATGGAACGGGGTCCCCTTCACCCACATCTATGAATTAAAAAGGTGCCCCCCCTCTTTGTTGGAGAAATTTCTATTTTCGGCACACTAGTTCAGGGGGACTTAACTGACTAGTTCTATTTTAGGATTTCTAATCTTAGAACATCACTATTATGCATACATTCCTAATTATAGGATGTCATTTCCATTATGAGTGAAGATCACTCACTCATTGATAATATCATAATATGCATTGATTCTCATTCTTCATTGTTTATCTCTCTTCCTTTTCTTGATAAGCTTTGTTTGTGTATCCTTTAGCTAGATATGATGTGCAGGTTTCCATGAAAAAATGACATAGTATAAGAGATGAGTTGCGTGAAGAAACCCAGACCATCCAGAGAAGAGCGAAAGAGTCCTTGAGTAAACCTAGTTTTCGTAGTCATCACGACCTATCCCTATCGAAAGGTGCAATGATTGACATCGTCATGACCTATCTCTGTCGAAGGGTGCGACATTGTCGCACTGTATTCTTCATCCGAGGTGTGACGATTCATTTTTTCACAATTGTCTCACTTTTTCCTTCACTAGGGTGTGATGATTTAGCATTGTCATACTTTATCCTTCTCTAGGGTGCGACGATTTAACATCCCTCCAAAAATTGTTTTTTTGCAGTAAAATTGCGATATCGCGAAAGCCGCGATATGGGTTAGGTTGAAAATTTTACCAAAGATGTATAACATAGGGACGCTCATGATCACCTAAAATATCCAAAACCCACATCATATTTTAGGAAATATAACTATTTTATCATATTTGTAGTTGTCATAGAACCGTCTATCATATCTTGGAATCCGCGATCTAAGTTTTGAGGATCTTTTCAAAATCAATAGCAGGGATGGAGATGAAGAAACTTATTCAATAAATTCTGGTGATAATACTTACATCGTACAACTATTTTGAATGGAATCCAAAGGCTGCATTCCAACTCAAAAGAAAATGATTGTATAATTTGACAATGGCAACAGAAACAGAACCTACATCAATGCTTGAGAAGACCAAATGGGTGAACTGTAAGGATGAGGCCACATGATTACTTCTTGAGTTAATATCCAATGATCTATGGTTTCATGTTTCTGCATGAAAGACTCCAAACAATATTTGGACCACCTTGGAAGGGCTCTTTAGAAATCATGATGAGATGCAAGATCATATGTTTGAGGTAGAGTTGAATACCTTAGACCCTAAAAGTTTTGATAATATATAGGATTTTTTTACTAAATTTAAATATTTGATATTGAGCTTGGGTGAATTTGGTATTGATAATTCTACACAAGATAAACAACTTATTCTAGCAATATTGGCCAAGCTTAGACCAAAATATGTTGTATATGTCTCCAATTTCCATTATGGCAGATGTCTTTTTGGAACAAATTGGAAAATGCCTACGATGGCTCAGTTCATTGAGTCTCTCACACACGAGCAAACAAAACTCATACATATGGGCCTCATGAAAGATCACAAATCACATGAACTCACCATGCATGATGGAAAAGGATCATCCAAACAAAATGAGAAGGTGAAACAGAACAAGAAGGAGGGATATTCCAAACCCTTTAACAATTCTTTAGGTTCCAAAGACTCTTCATATTCCAAGAAGAAGAAGAATGGAAAGCAATTCACTTATTGCAATAAACCGAATCATGAAGAATCCACATGCATGAAGAAACAGATCGATCTTATGGCACAGGCACTTCAGCAGAACAACCTTGGAAACTTCATTCCAAAGGGAGTCAAGAAGCAGAAGGAAGAAGATCATGGTCCTAAGAAAGGTAATCATCATGCTCTGGTTGCAATTAATTCCTCATCTAATTCATGGATTATAAATTCTAGTGCATCCCATCATATGGCAGCGGAAGATGAAGTTTTATCTTCTTTGAGTCCATGCTCAAGACCCCCTATTCTCATGGGGGATAATACTCCAGTAGCAGTAGCAGGAGAAGGAAGAGTGTAACTGTAAGGTAGTTAGAGAGGTAGTGGGGGGGGCCTAGAGGGCCCATAGTGATAATAGTGGAGGTCATTCAATGTAAGGTGGACTAGGTCCACTATATTATTAAATAAGGCCCACTATGGTAGTTAGATATAATAAATGTAAGAGGACTTCTTAGA